>VNJU01001059.1:6538-16538 GCA_008042675.1 Drosophila seguyi | reverse complement strand
CCATAGAAAAGCTTCTGGCCGAGGTTGATTGGATGAGGATTAACTTTTGGGAAGTCAGTCTGATTCGGGACGAGATGGAGATCACTTGATAAAAACTGAACTTAGTAACTAGTGTCTTGTAATTCGGAAATAAGTTTAAAAAGTCTAACACCAATAAAAAATATTAAAATATATAAAATAAAAAATTAATTTTTTTAATTAATTTAATAAGAGCAAATTTAATTTACATAACCATAAGATATACATAACCGATTCTTTGCTGCCCAATTGTGGGCAGCCCAGCAATAAGACTTAGGCTTACTTAGAACCTAAGGAAGAATGTAAAAGTCAGATACCACTGAGCGTCGGATGCGGCACCAAAGCCGCTCCATAAATAAAAACAAAACAAAACTAAACATATCAACGGGCTTTCATATTGTCACATAACAATTGGCCTGCGGGGCATACACAGCTGTATACGTATGCTGCACCTGGTACTTCTGCAGTAACGCATTAAATTTCTGTGATTTGAATTGAACCCCATTGTCAGACAGAACTATTTCCGGAACTCCAAAATAGTGGAAAAGTTCTTCTTCCATGAATGGGATTATAGCCTCAGCGGAAAATTTTTTTACGGGTTTCAGAAACAAATTCCAATATTTCCGGACTTGCTACGGGGATATGGACCCAAAAAGTCAATGTATAATTTTTGAAAAAACCACACCGTTTCCGTTGGCTTTCCCATAACTGATCACAATGGGTAATTTGGGTGCTTGCGACATTTGCAGAGAGTGCAGTTGTTAATAAATTCTCTAAAATCAGCTACCAGGTTGGGCCAATATTAATAGCGTCTTAAACGCTCCAGTGTCTTAAGGGACCCTTCTACTGTAGCGGGTTGAAAAAATTTATTTTTTTTTTTTTGCATATTTCTCATCCTGAGGACCCTTCTAGTGTAGCGGGTTGAAAAAATTGATTTATTTTTTTTTTGCATATTTCTCATCCTGATGATGTTAGAAATACGCCTACGAAATATTATAGCTGTACATGCTCTCGTTCGGAAGTTCTAGAGGATCAAATACGGCCGCGCGCGGTCATTTAGCTTAAATACTCAGTCTTTAAATGCTTCTCCTGAAAAGTCGTGTTTTTGGGGGTGGGGTATGCTTTTTCAGAAAAACGGTTGGGCCATTTGGGGCAAAATTTGTTTTCCCTTGTTAAGGATACATGTCGCTATAACGCGACGAAGGTTTTTTCAAAAATCTTTATTTAAACAATTGTTACAGTCATTCTAAGCAGAAAAAAAGAGTAAAAAAAATTTTTTTTTTCAAAAGTTCATAATTTTCAGAATTTTTGAGATTTTTGTAAAAGCTTTCGTCGTGCGATAGAGAACTTCATTACCAATAATAGTTAATTTCGTTTTCGTGTTTCAGATTGGCCAAACTTTCAGAAGTGGTGGCACCGTGAACCAACCTATTTTTTGACAAGTGCAAATTCACGAGCACATAGGGGGATTACCGAAAAAATGAAATTAAAACGATATTTTTTTGTAAAGTTCAGAACTTAATGAAAAAAATAAAAAAACCCGCATTAAAATATCTTAAATAGTTTTTTTGTAATCCACTTTCGAAAATTGGGCTCGAAAACCGGCCGCTACACTAGAAGGGTCCCTTAATTACACCCTTGTGCGCCGCGACTGGATGCTCGTGACATAATTTTAGAACTTGTGGGATTAGCCCTTCCGGAATCCACAAATCCACGAACGATAAATTGGTCTATTACTTTCACATGTGGTAACCGGTAGGCATTTTTTTGAATTTCTTCCTTGGCTTCCGGATACTTTGTATCCTTGAAGTGTTCGGACTCCAAGTTACAAAGATATCCATTTGAATGGCGGACAAATCTTCCGTGAAGACACTGGACAGTGCGTCAGGCACGACTTTTTTCGATCCTTTTCTGTGAACAATCTTAAACGTATACCTTCTGACCATCGCCCAAATTTTGATTCTTAGTCAGGCTGGGACATCAACCACTCAAGAGAAGCATGGTCAGTAATGATCGCGAATTCTTGCCCTTCCACATACGAGCCCAAACCACTATTAATTCGAACAGCATGATTTTTTTGCAGCGCGCAATGTTCAACACACGAAATTTTCAATAGTATTACATATTAGGAATACCAATATATTTTGTCTAAGAGAGAATTTTATTCTCTTTACGATGAATAAAAAAATGTTATTGTATTTCAAATAACAACAACAATATGAGTAAATTATTCAATCGGCAGACTTAAGGGATAAGAAAAAAATGACCACTATTAATTCGAACACGTGTAATATGATTTATTATTATTCTTAAAACAAACTATTAATGAGTATTTGAATTTTGTAACGTCGCCTCTGGCTTGTACTACGCATTTAATCCGTGTTGGCATTGATTTTAACAATTTTTGGCAGTGTTCTCGAGAAATCGAGTCCCACATCTCTTGAAGTTTAATTTTAAGGTCCAAAATGTTTCTTTGGGGCTCATTTCGAAGCTTATTTTTCATTAGCCCCCAAATATTTTCTAAGGGGGTTAGATCTTGGCTATTTGATGGCCAATCTAAAACATCAATCTGCTTATATTGCAGCCAATTTTTTGTTCGTTTGGCTGTATGCGATGATGCTCCGTCCTGCTGAAAAGTGAATTTATCACAATCTGCCAGTTTTGGTATTGTAGGCACCAAAATTTCTTCCAAAATATTAATGTATTTATCAGCATTAACCATCCCGTCAATAAAATTGAGTTTTCCTAATCCTTTGGCAGACATACATCCCCATACCATAGTGCTTGCAGGAAACTTTACTCTCCTCTAAAGGCAGTCTTTATGGTATGTTTCTGCCTTTGTACGGATGACGCGTTTTCTCGTATCACCGACACAAACATCAAATTTAGCTTCATCACTAAATATAATTGTGTCCCATTGCCTTTGAGTCCACGACATCCTATCCCGAGCCCATTGCAAACGCTTCTTTTTTTGACGAAGCGTAAGCAAGGGTTTTTCCTTGGCCTGCGAGTAAGCGCTGTTATTGGGTATTATGCATAGGTGTTAACAAAACATACTTTATAGAAACCATATCCAATGTCGTGTAACTGCACTCGCGTCCATTCTAGCTTGAGAGTTTTGCCAATTTTGTGCGACCAATCAAAAGCCACATTTCTTAAAGATTGGCGACGATCAGTTGTAACAATTTTGGCCAGTTGCCTTTGGTCGCGGGGTGTTATTGCTGATATTCGGCCTCTATTTGCAATATTATTTTCAATGCTCCCAGTTTCCTTGAAAATTTGTATAACCCCATGCACGGACGGCTTAGCCAAATTTAATAAATTGCTTATCTGAGTAATTGTCTTCCCAGATGTATAATAATCTTTAATCGACACTCTGATGTGCTTGCAAATAGGCTTACCGCGTGCCATCGTTGCTAAACATTGATTTATCTGCAGTAATTTTATCATTTTTTTGCATTCTGCATTATGATATTACTTGTAGACTATAATTAGATAGTGATACCGATACATTGGTTGCTTTTGTTTTGTTCTTCTTTTAAAATATCGGTAAGCTTCAACAGTGTTCGAATTAATAGTGGTAATTTTTTTCTTATCTCTTAAATCTGCCGTTTGAATAATTTACTCATATTGTTGTTGTTATTTTAAATACAATAAAATTTTTTTTTCATCGTAAAGAGAATAAAATTCTCTCTTAGACAAAATATATTGGTATTTCTAATATGTAAAACTATTAAAAATTTCGCGTGGTGAGCATTGCGCGCTGAAAAAAAAATGCTGTTCGAATTAATAGTGGTTTGGGCTAGTAAGGTCTAAACTTCTTCACACACATAACGGCGACAAGACATTCTCTTTCAGTAACAGAATAGTTACGTTGGCTTTGATTTAATTTACGTGACATGGCTAGCATCGCAGTGGATAGCAAATGGCTTACTAAAATCGGGACTATGTAAAACTGGACTTTCGCACAATAATTGCTTGAGTAGCTCAAATGCTCTCTGAGCGTCGGCGGTCCATTCAAACGTTCGCTTAAGCTTCAGCGTATCTGTTATCGGAGCGGCCGCGCCTGCATTATTATGCACGAATTTATGATACCATCCCGTAAGACCAAGAAACCTTCGGACTTGTTTCACTGAACGCGGAACTGGGAATTCTTTAATAGCTTCCACCTTTTCCGAATCAGTTTGAATTGTTCCGTGGCCGATTACATGACCCAGGTACTTGACCTCTTTTTGACAAAAGTGGGATTTTTCCACATTAATAGTTAGACCGGTTGCGCTAGTCTGTGAGCTAACTCTACTAATACTGAAAGATGTTTATCAAATGAGAATGAAACCACTAACAGGTCATCGAGATAAACGAAGACTTCGTTTCTTAGTAAAGGCGGAATGACTTTATCCATGAGTTTACACATGGTTTGAGGGGCACTCGCTAAGCCGAATGGCATAACAGTGAATCTGTAAAGGGGCCTGCCTAGAACAGTGAACGCATCCTTTAGGTCGACACTAGATATGAATTCAGCTCTAGGAAGTCGGCTGAGTATACCTTCAATCAGGGGCATCGAATAGGCGTTCTTACCGGTTATCTCATTGAGTTTTCTGCAGTCGACACATAGTCGAACCTTGCCGTGCTTACGTACCAGAACGACCGGTGACGACCAAGAGCCATCGGATTCTTCTATGACTCCGAGTGAAAGCATTCTATCTTGTTCAGTATACATCAACTGTTCAATTGCAGGTGATACAGCATAGTGTCTCTGTTTAATTGGTTTAGCGCTACCTGTATTAATCTCATGCTCTATTAGGGTAGTTTTCCCTAGGCCTTTCTTGGTGAATAAGGGAAATAATTTTATTGCCTCTGCTAACTATATTTCCTGCTGCGGCGTTATGGCTACCTGGGTTTGATCGTTGTCCTCGATACTTGCAGCTCGCGGAACGGTAGTATGTAGACTTTGGTTCGCTATAAAATCAGGCAACAATTTAAAACTACTCCAAAAATCTATTTCCAGATATAAATCCTGAGATTAAGTTGGGACTATCCATAAGCGAAGAAGCTTTAACTCGCCTCTAAAAGATATGGAGGTGATAATACGTCCGACAATGGGCTGCTTCTTGAAATCTGCCGTACTGACATTAGTATATATTGGCTTGTACGTGTTATGATTGTTGACTATGCCAGCGGCTAACGCTCCCCCAACACAGCTGACGGATGCTCCTGTATCCATTAGTCCTACTACTCGCTTCCCTAAAACTGACACTTCAGCAGTAATGGGTATTGTTAACGATAGACGAAAGGAGCGCTTGCTTTTCCATCTTACATTCTTGCCTATACGGGAAAAGCCGTTGTTTAGATCGGCTCCAACTCATCGGGGGCTTTGTATTCCAATCAGGTAGTTGTACGCTTGTACTAATTGGTATTTCAGGTGTAATGGACTTAGCTGGGTTAGAAGGCTTTATTGAATTATCTTCTATTCGATTTTCACGTCCGATGAAGGAAACATTTCACCGTTTACAAGAGGCTTATAAGTTTCGGGTTTGCACATCCCTAGCAGAAAACTTTTCTTTCCCCGACACACTCTTGGTAACAATGACCGTGTGCTCCACAATTCCAGCAATTGAGAGTTACTGCAGAAATGTCCTGTTCAATTTTTCTTCTTGTTCAGACTCTTCTTTCGTAGCAGTATTAAGGACGACTAATTCGCGGACTTGCGGTAGATTCGGATGCCGAATACTAGTTCTTAGGATATTTGTTCCTAGAGACTGCACGAATCTTTCTCTTGCTCGAACTTTGTGACGATCCCAGGAAAAACGGAATTCGCTCTAGTGTTTGCAGGCTGCGTTTCTGGGGCTTGTGCACCTAATGAAGTTCGAAGGGGTATCTGAAACAGCTGTTGAAATGTTTGGTGCCCTGTCGTTGGTTGTGATGAGGGCACATGCTGACTCGATAACCTCCGAAAGCCTCCTTCTATTGCCGCCGGCATCTGAGACATGGCTTTTGCCATCTGGCTAACTTGTCCCATAGTTTGTGTCAAAGATATATTTAATTGAGCTATTCCACCCTGCATACGTTGGTTGCAGTTCGTACTCTGAGTCACTGTACTGTTCCTTCCCAACGGTATATCGTTTGAGTGAATAAGCTTAACTCATTCTAATAGGATTACATTGTTGGTTAACTGTAGATCTAGCCCACTAATAAGTCATTTACAACAATTACTCTATTAGTTTAAATAGGCAAAGAACCGTTTGCATAACCCCTCTGATGATAAAATTGGCCACTAACTTATCATAAGGACCTTATACAAAGGCAAAGGGCAAAGAATAATAATTTTCCAGCAAAGGCAAGTGCTGTCTAGCGGTGTTAATTCTTTACTGCCTATTTACCCTAAGTTTGGTTTAACCTGTCCAACTCATACGATGGCTGAAAGCCATAAATTATATTAATATTTAATAAAAATGGATCTATGTTTGATTTAATCTATCGCAAACATCGGGCTCCACTTGGTTTGGCGCCATAAATAATATTATTATCTGTAACATATAACGTTGCCGTTTTTAGAGAGAGCGGATGTTTTACAGCTGAGGCAGAGTGCGCGCTTGCATTTCCGGCTATATGAGGGTGAGGGGTTCTTCTGTCTCCTATGCTCTCCGGCGGTAATAATAATTATCTAAAATAAATTCGCGCACTAAGGAAAGGGGAAGAATAGGGGAAGGGTCTCGACGCTACTATACTCGCCAGCATAATGAAGAATTTGCCTATAGGGAAACGGAAATAAATTGGCAACGGGAAACCTTCCTACGGTTTACGCATAACTGCGAAATCAAAATCGCCCACCCTACCATGATTTCTAACTCGGCCGAAAATATTCAAAAATTCAATTCAAAATATTTTTTGGGCCTCGGCATTCCGACACTTCTGGATTCAAACAGTATACTCGCTTAGTTCATTTTCAATTTAGCTTAATTTATTATAGATATTAAATAGGTCAAATCTGTTTTAGCTTCATTTTAGACTTTTGGATAAGGGTCTATTCAGATTGAAACAATAAACAATATATTTTCAAGGTGACAATTAATCCTATTCAATTTAAGTAGTAGGAGTAGTGGTAGTAGGAGTAATAATAATAATAGCGAGTGCAGAAACTTCATAATCGTGATACTAGTTTAAGATAACTTTAAATATTACGATATACTAAAAATATAAATCAAGGCAGCCTTGCCTGCGATAATGAGCTTCCATTTCTTTACGTTACGCTTTAAATTTGAATGGCCATGAGCTTTCATAATTTAGACGATCATTCGCTCCGCTATTCTCAAGAACATAATATGGTTTGTAAACAACTCACTCGGCTGCAAATCCCACGCCGAAAGATCTTTCGCTGAGAGCTGCAAGCGGAGATTATGATTTCTGAAATTAAAGCTAGAAACAGAATGGAAAAGAAATAAAGCATTTGCCCTGCATTAGGCTACATCTGCATCAGTGCAGTTTTGATATTTGTTTTGATTATGCTCCTTCGCACTGATTATTATATAACTTAGCCACACTTCGAAAATTTACAATTTCTAATACAAAAGATTTACATCATAAGCTTCGAATTAAAAATAGAAAGTAATATATATTATATAAGTAGTTTTAAGTTTCGATTCCAAAATTAATTCTAACGAAATAACCTTCAGTAGGGTTTTTAATTCATTTTACGTTTGAAGTCGTTCACAGCTTATGTAACAAACATGTGGTAAAAAATATATTATTTATTTCAGTACTTTTCTCTTTTATATTTTGACGGTTAGAACTTTAGCAACTTTGCTATTGTCCGCTATTTAGATTTCACTTTTTTAGTTTCTTAATCCCTCTGACTTAAGTAGGAATATTTCTACGCAACATTTTTCTTTTTTACTTTGCATTTATTTATTGAATCTTCTCGTTTTAATCCAGTGGAGGCTACTGGCCTTTAGTTTTAGGTGTAGTTTCTTACATTCGATATGTCTATGACAAGTTAGACGTCTGACGAGGTGGATGTCGAGATACGTTAAATCATTGACATGGGGAATCTGCGTGCTATTCAAGCAGAGCGGAGGGTAAGTTTGTCTGTTTAGAGTAAACGTTATATGTTTACACTTTTGTTCGTTTTTTTTAATACGCCAATCAGAAAGCCACTTCTCGACTAGCTTAAGGTGGTTGGCGAGTTGGGTTGTTGCACGGACTGGGCATCTGGAGCGGCTGAGGATCGCAGTGTCGTCAGCGAAGGTGGCTGTTGTTAGTCGGCCACTCGTGGGAATATCCGCGGTGTAAAGGACGAATAGAGTTGGCCTTAGTGCACTGCCTTGTGGGATTCCAGCTTCGATAGTGTAGTTGTCGGAAATTGTAATGTTGCACCTCACTGCGAAGGCTCTGTTGTACAGGTACGATTCCAGGAGTTTATAAGTGTACCCAGGCAGGTGTGCTTTAATTTTATGCCAGACGCGGTCGAATGCTTGGGATACATCGAGGAATATCGCGCTGCAATATTCATTATGCTCAAAAGCCTGTTCGAATCTCAGATGTTATTCTGTTAACTTGCTCGATAGTTCCGTGTTTTTCTCTGAAGCCAAATTGATGCGCTGGAAGTTCCATTATCATTTTTGTAGTTATATGGTCGCCGCCCTTTTTTTGGTTTTAGCTCCCTAATGACTTTTGTGATCTTGTACAGCCGAAATGATGTTTGCGTAGATTCCGTTTCGGAATCGATTTGCAGAAGGACAAAAATATTTGCAGAGGGGTTCGGCTGGAAGACGCCCCTAAGATTTAAGGCAAATGTTTCGGCTCTGTCTCTGTCGCTGCGGGCCAAGCAACCAAAGAATTTCTTATCGGGGTGACGGTTTCAATCGGAGAGCTTAGGTTTGGGGGAGCCCTCTACAAGGGATGCTTTGTACTAGTTGGCGAAAGTTTTCAATATATTTTAGTTGTGCACTTGCTTCAGGGCCCTGTATAGCTTGCGGGTGGCTTCAATAAGGCGTTGCTTTGTGCATGGTGATCTGCTGGTTTGCCACGCCCGACGCAGACGCCTCTTTTCCAGAAAAATCTGTTCAATTTGCAGGCTGGTTTTGAGCTTTTTAATTTCCACATCCTTCCGTTTTGGTGTTGAGATATTGGCTGCTGCGACGACTAACTCTTCAAGAGCGGCGGTAGAGCTGTCGATCTCCTCTTCAAAAGTTAGTTGCGGAGTTAGCTCAATATGTAAACTCACATACTTTCTGTATTTCATCCAGTTAGTATTGTGCGACGTCAGCCTGTAGAGGTGGTCCGAAAAAGCTTTCTCTCTTCCAAGTGAACGTGCGTGTTTTTTCTTGCGTTCTCGTTCTGTGTATTTTTTTGATAAAAACAACCGGTGTTTTATTTTATTCTTTGATTTTGTGATTAATAAAGATCCCGTTCACTTCGTGTGCATGCAGCTGTTCTGTTCTGTTTATTTAATTATTATTCATTTATTTAATTTGCGCCGTCGCGACAGCTAAACTAAAAGCTTGCTCCCACGCTCACCTGCTCTCTCACTCTCCCGTTTTTTCGGTGCAGCTGCACTCTTATCTCTCCCTTCGAAAGGTACAGTGAGACTCGGATCTCTCCGTGTTTGTTTTATGTGGCATCTTCCGCAACAAAGGGAGTAAAACCACAGCATTTCAATGTGGCCAGAACTGGCCACAGCGCCAGCCAACCGCCCCGGTCTAGAAGCTATAGGTATGTGCATAGCGACCACTCCGGTACAAATTTAAGCGCACGTTTGTCGGACGTTTGCTCCCCCTTTGTGAGGGGTCGAGACCTATCTTAAATCTCTGCTGATCTGATGGTCACAGCGCCAGGTTGAGAACGCAACTCCACGTCGATCCTAGCGGATCTCCCGCGATTTTGGGCTAACCACAGCCACCACGATACTCCCACAAGGGGCCGACCTCAATGGGCAGCCTTGGACAACTGCCCAACCCGTGGTACCGAAAATTAGAGGCTCGGT
>VNJU01001057.1:0-81983 GCA_008042675.1 Drosophila seguyi | reverse complement strand
GCTCTGGTTTTAAATTGCTTAAAGCCTGCTGCAACCAATAGTCTGGGAAAACCAGAAAGAGCTTGAGAACCGCGAGTACCGACCAGGGAACACCCGATTCCTAGGACATTTTTTGAATAAGATATCTTAAAAGAAATCCCAAAATTAAGCCTCTATAGCTGCCAGAACTTTTGACCTTCAGTTAATCTGCCACATGACCTGTATACCGACTGCCTGCTAACAAATCTCACATTGATTGCGGCTCCTTTGAATGTTGCACTTGCAAGTCGCAATCCCATCGAAAGGAGATTCTCTCCCCGACCCCAAGCCAATTCCTGCTGCTTTAAGATTTGATTTATTGCGCGAATAGATTAAGTTAGCGTATCTGCTGGATGCTGCTTAATTAATTTGTATCTGCTGCCAAATCGAATGCCTCGAAATGGTGCACCTCCCCCTTCTGACCCCCTCCCGTTTCGAAGCAGTCGTTTAACATGTCAGAGGACCGGCTTTTTCTCTTCCGTTTGTCCGAGATTTTGTCCTTTGGCAGCTATAAATTTTACGCCTGCTGCCTGTCAACCGCTCTTATTTATTTATTTATCTCTGTGCGTGAGTCGAGGAAGTGAGTGAGTGTGTGTGTTTGTATCCTGTGTGTATTTATGTCAAGCAGGAAATCGTTGCTTTTTGCCTTTCGCATTGATTGGCCCAGAAGCATATGGTTGGTCAGCCCATCAATGGGCTCCAAAATCAGGCTTTTGTTAGACAAGATGCAAAAGATCACGCAACTCTCGAACCAAAAACACAACAAAGCCAAAACACCACAACAAAAAGCCCAATAAAATGCAACAAAAAGCCAAACAAAGCCCAATGCCAGTAATCAATCAAACAGCTGCAACAGCGGCAACATCGAAACTCTTCTGACAGGCAGCAACTTCCAACAAGTGAGAAGGTTAAAGGTGGGGTTCTTTCTGATTTTTGTTGGACTTAAAGATACCTTCTTTGATCAATTAAAAATATTTAAAATAACAAAAATAAAATAAGGCAAATATAATTGAAGAGCAGACAAGCTTGATTATTTTTGTGTTATCATGTTGATTTGATTTGAAAGAGAGACAATTAACATCATTCTAGTAAGAATACGTTATTAATCTTATTATTAAACGCCTATTTATGTAAATACTATATTATATAAAAATTAAAATTCAAATTAAGTTTAAGCTATTGAGAAATAATTTTTAAAATTTTCCTAACTCATATATCTACTCAAAACCAACCTACTTTATCCCTACAAAAAAAGTCTAGGGTATCACAAAAGCATCAGCAGACTTCAGCAACAGTTGCTTGCGGTGGCAAGCTGTGGCGTCTGCGCCTATTGATGTTGCTGCTGCTGCTGGTGCTGCTGTTGTTGCCTCCGATGTTGCTGCCGCTGCGTTTCCCATGTTGCTCCTAGGTGAGCAAGGTGTCTCGCCTGTCTCGGTGCCCGCCTCGATACCATTCCCACTACAGGTCCCACACAAACACAATCAATCAAGCCGCCGGCAATTAATCAAATATCTCCAAACATAATTAGAGATGGAAAATCTAATGAGACGGAGACTGAGATCGAGGAAGAAGACCCAAGACCCAAGGCCCGAAGACTGAACACTGAATTCCAGACTCCTTAACCCTTCGCCGGTTGCGGGGGCAGCGTGTTAAATTATGAAAAATGAACGCGTGGAACGCGCTTTTAATTGTGCTAATGTTGCGTTTCGAGTGCTGGAAGATATAGGCCCCCCACCTGAACGCATCCCATGGCGATCGCTTCCTGCGGCGTTCGTGTCTGGAGCTGGGAGGCTGGAGTCTGGAGTTGGAGTCGCCGCTGGCTGTGTCTGTGTGCCTCGGGTTCAGCTGGAAATTCAGCCTCTTACTGGGTCTCGGGATTCGGATTCGTATTCGTATTCGGATCCAACTTCAGCTGCCGTTGTTGCCCCTGTGATGTCCCGCTAATCTCAATTTGTAAGTTAATCGGAGGCGCTGCTTGAGTCGGCAGAAAGAAAAACGAGCGAGCGAGGTTGTTTTTTTTATTTGGTGTTTTCTTTCTTATTTGGAAATTGGAAATACCCTCTAAAAATGGGGCATAAAGTAAACTACAAAAGCAAACAAGATATTATTACATTTCAGTCAGGAATTAGTTCTAGTTTCTTATGGAATACAGAAGTCTTTTGATTTAAAACTTTATTCTTATAAGACTCTTTTAAACTTATATCTGCAAGACCTCAAAGGGTTATTCTGTCAGTAAATATAGCCAAAGAAAGGCTCTATCTTACATGAATTTAGTTTTATACCGCCATAATTTTTAAAGGTCACTTCCAAGTCGATTCCCCGTCTTCCCAGCCTTCACTACCCTTTCATTACTTTTATTGTCGCTGCCGGAGAGCGAATGAAATGTTCGATTGTGCGTAGCTTGATTGGCCCCGACTGCTGGGAGGAGAAAAAAAATAAAAATAAAAAAACATCTTTAAAAAAAAGGGGAATGAGAATGGCAATGGGAACGGGAATGGGGGCTGGCAGCTCCTCTCGGAGATGGAGTGTTTGTAGTGGGCGCGTCTTGTAATTAACTCCGCTGGCACATAAACCAGACGTGGCCAGACCCGAAGCCTTTCATACATAATTTTTCATGAAATTGGCCGCGAAAGTGGTTGCAGCTCATTGAGAAATGAGATTTCGGTTCGCTTGGGAAAGTCGATGGCGATGACGACGACGACGAGCAGCAGGTGAACGAACAATGGGACAGAATCGCTTTCGCGAGCGGCAAAATTTATTGATACGTAACCTGAGTAGGCATATTATTTTAATTAGGCGACACTAAAGTCTCGCTATCGATGCCGTCAGATCGCGCCAGATCGCGATTGAGAGATCGTCTGGAGAGTCTCTGGAAACTCTAAGCCGGAGACTCACCTGCGATTCGCGTTCGTGTATATTTGCAAAGTGTGGTGGAGATGGAGACTTAAACTGGGAGAAAACTATAGAGATTTTTGGTACAAAAGGAGGGTAATTAATTACATAAATTTCTAGAAGATATAGCTTTCAATCTGTGAGTTATTAGACGGGTAAGGCAACTAAATACATCGTTCTAAATTATAGCTCTGCTTTGCTATTAATACCCAGTTTAACCTCTAAATTATTCATTGAATATTATTATGATCAACTAACCTATATTTAAGAGAAGTAAAATGTTTAATGGTAAATCAAGTACGATATATATAGATTTTATAGTATTAAATTTAAATGAATAAATATCCACTTCTAAATATATATCTCTAAATTTAATTCCAGTATAGATATTTTCTGTCAAGAGTAAGGTAAACATTATTTTAATGCTTTGAAATTTTATACAATTTCTTACAAATAAATTCTTTAAGCCAAACATTTATAAAATTAATTACAGTACACAAAACTGGCACCTTAAACCCAATTTATCTCAGTGCTTTCTCCTCGACAGTCCTTGCCTTCTGGCTGACACTTGACAACGGATCCGATTCCAAGTCTGGAGGCTTTGGAATTGCGTGGCAAGTGCGATTTGGATTCCGATCCGACTCTCGATCCCGATTCCGATTCCGACTCCGATTCGAATCCGAGTCCCGTCGGCGATGCTTGTCTTTGTTTGGTTTGTCTCTGGTTTGTCACTCGGATTGATATTGATGGACTGACAGAGGATTTCCGCCGGCTCAGCTCAGATCACTCTCTCCGCACACACACTCTCTCGCCGATGCTGATCAGGGGAAGCCCCTGTCGTCGCTTCTCTCCAATTCGATTCGCTGCCAAAATGTCTGGGCCAGTGCCCGAGTTGGCTTATATAAATTTCAAGCATTTTATTGTAAGACGTTTTATTAAAAGCTCGTAAACATTTATTTTATTTCATAAATTAGAATTTTAAAAGGCCGGCCGAGGGATTTGCATAAGAGCATGTAAATGTCACTTGATTGGAGCTGGCCTTGCCTTTGTGGATCCACTAACGGTAGTCGCCATGGTCCAAGTCCGAGTCCACGGCGAAGTCCGAACCCAACCCATGCCCAATCTCGAGCCCATCCGAAATCGACATAAACATCAACGGCGACACTGAAAGGCGCCGTAAACAACACTAACAACATATTTAATTTAATAATATTAACAAAAGCCGATCGCTGGCTTGATCGCTAGAGCCTGAGAACAAACGAATGTCCACAGACATCAAAGAGTGTGGTATAAAGAAACTCGGATTCGCTGATTATGCGGGAGGAGTGTCTCTAGGGGCATTAATTAGCTCCGATTTAGTCGCAGCACATAATGTCGATATATCTATATATCAATTTATTATATACCCATCGCCATCTGTATCTGTGTGCCACGGTGTCTACTTAGATACCCATCGGATTTGACTAACGGATCGAAATGAATGAAATTTGATATGCACAACGAGATAGCCCCAAATCGAGCGTGGAGAGCTTAGAGCAGGGGCGTATAATTAAAGGGGGTTGAAACATATATAAAAATAATAATTGTAAATCTATTGTTAGATTTGTGGATCTTTAAATTATTAACTTACAGTAAAAGAAGTTAACCTATGCTTTGAAACTAAAAAAACCGATTGAATTAGTTGTAGAAACATATATCTAGGAAAAATTATCGTACTTAATTAAATTAAAAAAATGTTAAATAGAAAATAAGACACATAATATCACATATTATTTTGTACTTCATTTATTTAAAGACAAATATTTAATTTAATCTTCAAAGTTCAAAGCGTAAATCATCATATATTTACGGGTAACAAATATTAACTCATATAATAGAAATACTTATTGAATTCGTTTAAAAAAATGTTTGATATACGAAAATTATTTTAATAAATTCTAAACTCATTTCAAAAACTCCACCAAGCTTTGCTTACATTTTCTAATCAACTTTTGATATAAAAAGATTCATAAAATCAGATCTTAGCTTGAAGATGATTCAATCAGTAAAAGAAAATATGTAAATGGAGCAAGTAAAATCCAATTAAGCAAATCGGGAAATAAATATAAATATAATAAATATAAATTAAGTCACTCATCTACTATATCCTCTTCAAACCCCACCTCTGGCACACCTGTTCACTTAATTTATTTATTAAACAGCCGCCGATTGTCTAGCTTTTGATCAGACTTTTTGGCATTTCTCTCGCTCCAACCAGGGGGTTATAAAAATAAACTTTGATTTCGATAGGAAGCCCTGGCTCTGATTGTGATTGGAATCGCATTCGGATGTCGAAACCTTGTTGTCACTTGCTTATCAGCGTCAGGCCCTTAAGACTCCGGCGTCTATTATTGATTTTCAAATGCTTTTTGGCGCTATAAATCGGTGAGCGATGCCCCAGACAAAAATAACCAAAACCAAACAAAGGAATACAAAAGAAGCACAACAAACGACAAACACCGAAACAAATGATAGAGTGACTGGTATTTTTTTCGGGTTAGTTAGCATAAATAGATGCGCAGTGCAGATACAGATACAGATCCCAGGCCAAGATCTCCTACATATATTGTGGGTGAAGTTGCGTGCCTCAGGAAAGGCAAGATGATATAGAGGGAGAGATCTCAACGGGTCTGCATAATTATAGAGGCATGTGTGCATAAAATTTGTAGCATCATTAGGCTGCACCCCCGGCGAAAAGCACATACCAGAAAAAGACCCAAAACCGAAACCGATCAGCGATCCCAAAAACCTAAGCCGAAACAACATTTTTGGCTTTAAGGCTTTTCAAATGAATCCCTCGCGAGTTTTCGAGTCGGCTAATGACCAGGCTAATCATTATGCCTAAGCTAGATAACGACGGACCTCGTGTAGGAGCTGGAGACGGAGTCTGGAGTCGGAAATATTTTGACAGTTTCACGCTCAGCCCGCGAGTGCTATATGATACTTTAATTATAGGCCAAAGCGGCCTGCTCGGCTCTCTCGTTTTTGTTTGGGTTTTATTTTTTTTTACCAACAAGAAGTATAAATTTATAATAAATAAGCCCAGGCAACGGGTCAACGGCGAGCGGCAAGAAAAATTCTCTTTTTCGAAATTCTTTTCAGAAAAAATATTTGAAAGAAATCTTTTTTTTTCGTTGGCGGCGGCGCGGGCCTGTCCGAGAAATCTTTCAATTAAAATTTGCATAATTGTGGCAGCGAAATAAAATTTTGCATGAATTATGTGACTACTTGGGCATTATTTTTTCTCGTTCGACAAAAATTGTAGCTCATAAAATAAATTCCGAAAAATTGACAAAATTATAGTATCGACTCTTTACAACGAGTTTCCGAAACTGGTCGCTCGCTGTCTTGGCCTAACGAGAAACCGATCTGGAGCCCAAAAATATATGGCTATGTCTTTATTATTATAAGCAACAGCCCGCCTCCTTAGCCATAAAGAAAAGACACACACGCCACATTCATGATACAGTTGGTGAGTGCTCTCATGGCTTATCTATCAAATTAGCAGCCGAATGGTACCATTATACTGGATATATCTGCTCGATCTTGGCCACAGCTATAGGAAAATATCATATTTTTATAGCTTTAGCTTTCGAAAGGCTAATTTAGAAATAACTGTCACAATTTCTGGCTTCGCTGGGGGTTCATTTTACAGCCCTCGAAGAAAGCCCTAAGCGATCGGGCAATCTCCACGCCTTGCGAGATTTATGTCCCCGCCATAACTCTCGAGTCTCGGGTTACCCGCTGGCAGGGAGAGAAACAATAAAATCAAAGAAGAAATGTCTATGAAATTATGATTTCTCATACTAATTTGCCTTGTTAATAAAAAATATTTTAATGTCTCTCGCATAAACATCGAAAAGCGAAGGCGAAGGTGGCGGTTAACCCATGGTTAACAAGGCGCCAACATTTGGGTGATCAAACAAATTGATTTTTTCTTTTATATTTTGTGTTTCAAATCTCTAAAAAAATATGCCTTACATATACAAAACTTAAATGTAGTATTTAAATTAAAATAAATAGGTCAAGCTTATGTAAAAAGTGTCTTAAGAACAGTCACAACATTAACAAATCTTGTTAAAAACATAGGATTATTATTTCAAATTTGATTTTAATCTAAATTTTTATGTAAATATGTTTTTGAATCGAAGCCACTACTTGTTAGATTATGTATTAAGTTTAGTATTTTATCCTGAAGAAATAGAATACAAAATAGTATGTAATTATCTAGTTTAATCGTGTTAATTTTGATGTAAAATAAGATAAGATAAGATAAAATACGAAAATATAAAAAATACAAATATTTAAAGCTAAACTAAGTTAAATTGTATACAAAAACATATAGTACATTAAAAGATTGGATTGGTTCCTCTGTTATTTGCCTGTTTTGGATATTTTTTTTTATGTCTGCTTTGTTTTTAACCCACATATTTTTTAATCAATTTTCCCCCGACTTCCCGGAAATTAAACAAAAAATGTTGTACTAGTCAGTATCCATATTAAATATATAATCTCTTGGGTAATGTAATGTTTGCCCCAGTTGAACCTGAACCGCCTGAACCGTCTCCCTCTCAGTCCCCCTTGCTCGTTCAGAAGACTGAGGTTAGTGCGCGGTGCCGGTGGGTTAATGTGGGCCCTGCTGGCCGCCGCTTTCTGCTTTTCAGCATTTTCAGCGTTTTCAGCTGCCGTTGGTGGTCCGGCGTTTATGGCCGCCTGCCAGCTAGCCAAATGCTGGTTGGCTTAGACGCTTTTGCTGGCAGCGGCCACACCCCGCCTTATGCTAATTGCGAGGGAGATGGAAGTATACATATTATACTATATATGAGTATTGGGTATTAGTATACTCTAAGAGTGTGCGAGAGGGTGAAAGGGCTGGGGACCGGGCCGCATAATCAGCTCATCAGCAGCTCTTTTGGCTGGCTGTTGATAAACTAATTTGTTTGATGTCTGGTCTATGTAGAGCAAATATTCAGTTTGGAGTGGCCAAAATGACCACTAAAATATTGTATGAAATTGACCAAAAATGACAGACAAATTGGCTTTTATCGCTCGGTTTTTGTGTGTGTGCCGGAATCGGCCATATTAGCTTGTGAATAATTTAACCATCCAAAGTGGAGCTAATGGTGTTAGTTGTCGTGTTTCATGTGTCTATTTATTAACACGGCCTTTTGTCTAAGCATCGAGCAGTTGCTGACTGTGTGTGTGTGTGTGTTGTGTTTTGGGCCATCAATTTATGATGTGGCATCCCATAAAGAATTGCCTGAATAGCCAAATGAGTTCAATCAGCATCCATTTCAACTGGCCGCTGATAAATTTCATATTTATGCTAATGCACTCCGGCTGTAGTATCAAAAGTCACAACCTAAACCGAAATCCAACCGCACCACTTTGCACCACCCATCGCTCTCTGGGGCGAAAGACTATTCTGAAATTCAAATGTCCGTCTGCAATCCAAATATATTTAATATATTTCGGTTGCCTGCGGTGCAGCCATCCGCAGAGTTCGCTATAAACTCGGATAAGTTATATATCCGTCGCTTATTTGGGGTAATCTCATACCGCACATCCGCCTGAGGAGGTGAAACTGAGACAAAGCGGAGCAGTCCGCGCTTCCCTGGGTCTTTATCTGAATATATGCCAAAAAATATGATATTAGTTTCGGTTTTTGAGGGTATTACTTTCATTTCGAATTCATCTAAAATATAACGTGTTGGCTAATATAATCATAACGTTGGGTATGGTTTAAATTAAATTATCTCTGATTACTGTATTATGAAGATAAGACCAAGAAACTGAGCCTTTGTTGGATGTTTAATGGGTATTTAATGGTAAATTAGTATATATATCGGCTTTCGGTTTTTACTTCCACAGAGTTGAATTTCATATAATAACTTTAAGTTAAGACAGTCATAACTTTAAAACATATTTCTTTTTAATGCATTAATGAAATAAAGTAGAGAAACTAAGCCTTTTGTTGGCGATTAATGGGTTGCATTAAGGAAAAGGTTAATATTGTGAATGAAGTTTTTAGGGGTTTGCTTTGAAGCATTTGGCTAAAATAGGTAATCTAATTAAACTTTTTTTTATTATATATTTGTAACAAAAAATTGTAATTACTTTGTTTTTCTGTTAACTCTATTAAATTTATATTAAAATCTTTTAATTCTTTCTAATTTATTTTAAAATCAGTATACTTTTTTCACCTTTAGTTATACCCTTGCAAGGCATTATAGTTTCAGTCAGAATCCTGTTATTAATTAAAGGAGTCCTTTGCGACCCTACAAATATATATTCATATATATTCTTGATCAGCATCAACAGCCGAGCATTTCTAGCCATGTCTTGGCACAAAAAAAGTACTAAATTTTTTAACATTTTTTAAGGGGTTGTATCATAAAAATTGTCAAAAGTTAAAAAAAATTAATAGTTACAATTTTAAAACTTGGTATGCTGATTTTGTAAACTAATAAGAACTAGTAGAAAAAAGCTGTTCGTATTGATATTAGTGTTTTTTTTTTTACTTTGTTGTGGTATTTTAAAGCTTAAATTTGTACACTAAATATTTGAAAAATAATGTCGATGTAAAAATTGCATTATTTAAGGAGTTCTTGAAGTTATAAGATGCCCAAAAAATCAGTGCTTGACAAGAGTTATATCGCCATTTCGGTTAGCCATTTAATTCTTAATTAACTGAATTTTAAACTCGCTATGTTGGTTTATTAATTTTATAATAATTTAATTTTTAATAATTCTCAGGAATACCTCTTGAATTTTTGTTTTTATAAAAGCCTGTTTCTTTTTAACCGACCATAAGAAACCCCCCACAAAAATCTACCCCCCAATCAAGCTCAATTTTATTGGGCTTATCTTCAAACATTTCCGATGTTTTACAACCGTTGCTGAGCTTTTATGTTTCCGTTGCGCTGATGTAGCTGGAATATAAATATTTCTTATACACTATATAGTATATACTGTATCTCCCGACATGTGTTTCCCTGCGAGTTCATCAAATGTCATTAATGGGAGATCGCTTTTATCACTCATCCGGACCGTAGGCTCTTTTGGCATATATGTTTGCTTAATTGTCGACCCGATAAAGCTTCGATCCCAATTAACGAATCTATGCAAATGAGAAGGAAGCCCGAAGCAAACATTTTACTGCGCCATTTTTAATAAGTTTCAATTTGATTATATTTTTGTTGTACTCTTAAATAGAGCCATAAAATCGAGCCCGGCCAACGGTTAATTAACTGTATTTGAATTCGGTCTCGTATTTATATAGTGGCCATTGGTTTTGGTTTGAGTTTGGGTTTGGGTTTGAGTTGGGATTCTAGTTTGCCAACGGGCAACTCCCAATTAGCCCGAGCTTATTTCTACTAAAATAAGTTGGTGGCTTTTAATGGCAGTTATCAAATGGTAACTGTTACAAAAGAGACAGGTTGCTACTTAACAAAAATATATCAGTTTTTTCCCTGGCTTTTCCATCTGAAAATTAATGTTTATAGATTTTTATTTCGATTTTTGAGTTTTACGATTTGGGCTAGTGTGGGAAACGGGGGCGCCGCCCCTCTCTTAGGGAGCAGTTAATAAATATTCATCATTCATTGCCAGCGATCATCAAAAGGTTAATCAAGTCGCGATACCGATTTCGAAAGGATATTAGAGGAGACATGTGAAGTGCCCACAAGATATAGCCGCTGGAGTGGGGGCAGCACACACTTAGGAATCGGAATCGGAATCGGAGTTGGCGTTGGAAAAGAGTTCCCACAATGAAGAAGCGCGCTTGTGGCACTTGTGATTTCTACGAATGTTACAACAACCACAGTCGCGCAAATGGAGGCTTCCTCTTCTTGATGTTGATGTTGCTGTTGTGCCTTCATTGTTGTTGTTGTGACATTGAGGGCGAATGCGTTTGGTAAACGACGTCGGCGACGTCGAAATCAGGTAAAAACAAAAGGTTAACACAAAAGAACAAACAACGAAAACAACTGACAACAGCAACAACGATTTCGCTTTTGGCCTGGTCCACAAACCAACAAAAAAATCTAAAAAAAAGGCGAGTAAGGAAGGTTTTAGTAAGGGGTTTCGAGTCTGGGAATACCCTTTTGGGGATTATAAAGCAAGATCTTTGAGGGAAGATTTCTTAAGTTCCATAAAATATATTTTGAACTTAACTTTTATTATAAAAATTTAACACTTTGCAAAGGTCTCTCTTGCTGTCAAAGTTAAAAAAAAAAAACAGATTTTTGTAGCTAGTTCCAGACTCTCTTTGCATCTCTTTGAGATGCCTGAAGAAGGGAGAAATGCTTCTTGAAAGCTCCTAGAATTAAACTCTATACCTTTTCCTTGATCTTACAGGTATTTTATAGCTCTCCCCTAACTAAAGCTCCCTCTCCTAGGGTAAATCTATAAGAAACCGCCAGAAAGCGAGGGAAAAAACTACCGAAAAGCCAAACACCATGACATGGACACCAGGCGTAGGCTCGCACTCGAACAGCGCCTCAACTCAGCTCAGCTCGACTCAGCTTGGACTCGAACTCCGGCTCGAACTCCTCCAACTTGGACGGCTCCTCCGCCTCCTACATCTCAAGTGTGTGGAGGAGAGAACCAGCCATCGCATTTTGTAACTCATGTGCGACATTAAGTGCTTTGGTTTTTTTTTTTTTGTTTTTGACGACGACGTCGGCGGCGGCGGCGGTGGAGAGCTGAAAAACAAAAGGAAAAACTGACCCGTAAGTCATCATAAATGCAAGTTTATGGCCACAATGAAATGATGACGGGACTCACAGCTTGGACTTGGAATAGAGCCCAAACCGAGCCGAGCCGAGCTGAGCTTGTCCGCCGGAGGTCGTCGGAGTTAACCGCTTTACCTACCGCTCGCCGCTGAGTTACTTCTACGAAATCACATCAAGAGCTCCGAGGCTTTGAGTCTCTCCGAGAGTTCCAGTTCCCGGGCAGGCGGGCGTAACTCTTTATAGACTCGCATTTGTAGATGTATCTATTCTGCGGAAATCACAAAATGCCACAAATTCTCCTGCCCCCGCCATGGATTGCTTTTTATTTGGATTTTTTTCTTTTTCGATTTGGTTTTGGTTTGGTTTCCCGTGAAAACCGCCAACGCATCGGTTGCGGAGTGTATGTATTATGTGGTGAATTCATAAGCGATTCCTTGTCAATCATTTGCCATATTAAGGCGCCTCCAGATCCTCCTCCTCGGGAGTTTTTGAACGCTCGTTAACCAATTATAGCGCTAGGAGATCGATTTGATGGGACATCAGTTGGGGATCTTGAAGAGATTTTACAGTGGTTTGATATGAGAAGGAAACTGGAGCAGTAAAATTGGTGAGGAATATATAAACGAACTTGCTTATTAAAAATTAAGTTGGGTATATCACTCAACTCTTAGCTAAATTTAACTATTCATTTAAGCACTTTCAATTAATGATCTAATTTGTCTTTAGCATTTAATCCTCTTCCACTGTTCGATGATTTGGGCTTGTTAGTGTCCGCGGGATTGGACTCTTTCCATTGGACTCTTGGCAGTGACTGCAATGATGATGAATTGTGTGAATTTAGCACATTAGTCGCATCATCCGCGCAGAAGGACAAATGCAGTCAGCTCACTCTCTGCCTCTCCCGCAGAGAAGGGTAATCATATCGCATAGACCTGTCTCCCCCCGGAAAGGTGGGCAGCAGGAGCAACTAGATCGATGGCCAGTCAAGAAGTACGAGTCCGAGTCTCGACTCGGATGCAGTCATAGTCGCGAAGCTGGAAGTTATGGAGGTAAATGCATTCATTGTGAGTTGTAATTGCAATTGATCTTGATTATGGCCTCTGTGATAATGTTCTTATTGAGGAGCCTCGGGGCTGGTCACCGGTCAGTGGCAATGTTGCTGCAATGCGATTCAATTGTTGCACTTGACGTGGGACAAGCAGCTCGCATGTTGCACAGATACGAACGTGCCTCAATGTGTTCTCCACCATTGATCATTGATCATCATCCATCCAGCCAGGAGTCCAAGTGGGCGTCTCTCACAAAGCCCAGCTGAGGTGGGGTACTGGATGTTGTCGGTACGTTTAATTGATATACTGACTCTTTGAGCCCTTACCCTTACTTTTCGAGGAGCTTATTCCAGAGAGACAGAGGAAAAAAATTAATTAACTACAAAGCTACTAACAATCTAATACAATTTTAGTAAAGATACTAAAAAGAGATTATAATTGAATTTAAGGATTATTAAAATGATGAAAGCCTATTTGGGTAATCATTAAAAGTTACTCGTCGTTGGGTTATAATATTTAATAAATAGGAAACGGTTGGAGGAATCTCTATCGTATTTAATTTATGGAAGAGGATTTTTCCTTGAATAGTTTTAAAAATGCTTACTAGTTATCTTTAGTTTTATTTAATATACATCGAAAATATAAAGCTAGAAATATACAACATTCCCCTTACTACAAATATGATTTTACATGATCTTAAATTAACAAGAAACCCTAATAGTTCTAGTTTTTCTTCACTGTGCACCCGCCTCGTCGTGGAATCGAATTCAGCTAAATTCACACAAGAGTTCATTAGAGTTGACGCTTGCCTTAAAACTGACACACGTTACATTCGACTGGCTGACTGGCGATCGTCGTGGAATTGGACTCGGAATTGGGTCCCTAGTGCAATTTAGTGCGGCTAATAAGCAGCCGAGATGTCGCTGCTACTCAGCTCAAGCGCGGCTCAAGACTTAGGCACAGACTCCGTCCGTCCGTCAGGCAGGCAGACCGACATTTAAAAGTCGCCTCAATCTGCTGCCGATCGATGGCGAATCAAACTAATCATTCAAAATTCAACACAGGCCCCGACTTTGACTGTAGACTGCGGCAACAGCGGCAGCGGCAGCAGCTTCAGGTACAGCTCAAATTGTCATCATTAGGAAAAAGGCAATCGCTACCGCTCAGAGCCACCGCCGAACCAATGAACTGAACTGAGCGGAGCGGAGCGGAGCTGAGCTGTGCTGAGCCACCGAACCACCGCTCCCTGCCTAAATTTGATTTCTTCCTGCTCCTTTGTGCGCGCTTTTGTGCGCCATCAAACGCCGGCGACAGTTTGTCAGATTATTATCAGATTGCACTGGCTCACTTTTGACTTTCGAGCAGGCGGCGGCGGTCTAGGAGGAGCCACCACACAGTTCCCGATCCGGATCCCCAACCCGGCCAGTGGCGTCACCCCGAAGGGATCTGCCAATTTGACCCTGTTCAGCCGAAGGATGACGCCCATGATCCCTGACAGCAGGGAGAGAAATTTGGGGGCAGGAAGACTACGTTAACTATGTTGGTAGTCGGAAATTTAAACCGTTAAATTAGGGAAACATTTTTCTATTAAAAATTAAGTGTTAATGGGAAAGTTTTACAATTTAATTATATGAAACCCTGGAAACCTTTACTGTATATTAAAATATGTGTTATAGAAAACGATTTAAGAATTAAACAGACCAAAATATTTAAATGATCTTTTATTATTTTAATTCGTAAAATGATGTAGGATTGGCACAAGGCCTTAACCTTTTTCACATCTATTTTTCTCATTTTTTAAATCTCAGTCGTAACTATTTTTCCTAGTGTTCTCCGCTCGAACCGCCTAAGAGTCGCCGTTGACTGTCAGCGATTGTTTTGCTCCCGCGCATGCGCGCGGCTCTCTTCAAACGAAATCACATCGAATGTCGTCGCATGCGCGTGATCAACGTTGTTGATCTCTACCTGTATACCATCCCCCCTGAAGCCCACCTGCCCCTGTGATTCGTGGCATGTCGATTTTCGGATTTTGGGTGCACTGAGCATACACAAACACACACACACAAGAGTTCCTGGTTCCAGGTCGCTTTCGTTTTAGGGCTTTGCAATACCTTGGTGTTCATGGAATGTATGGATCTCATGGATCTCTCTGTTGACTTTTGTCAAAATACCCTTTGAGGCGGGTGGGAGCTGTACAGACTCTCTTTATCCATAAATACCTCTAAATTCAACAAACTTTTTATATCAATATTTGCCGTGATGATGGAAGTTAAGTTTGTAGGAGAAATACCACTTAGAAATAAGGTACTCCATAAATCTTTCTCAAGGTAAAGTTAGATTATCTGGAAACTTACGATAAGTATTATATTGGGAACTAATTTTTACTGTTACCATTAAAAGTGGTTTAAGTAAACAAGAAATAATTACGAATATAAATAAATGTATACTAAGCATTTAGTTTTATTGTTTTTTTTTTTTTTTTGGAACATATGGAACAATAAGTACCCATAACTTGAAAACTGCATTAGCTTTCGATATGAAATTCCCTACACATATTTTTATATCTTTAATCTTCTAATAAATATACCCTTTAAGCATAAACCTTTTTTAAAACACTTTCTGAAGAGCATTTCAAATCCGTCCACCCATCTCCATCCGTATTCCATTTTTTCGGCATTTACGAGCTTTTTTCAAGTGAATTTCAGCGCCTGATGCGAGGGACAATGGTTTTTTTCGGTATTGTTTGGATTCCGCTGCTTTATGTGGGTGGCTTCTGTCCGGCGGCATCTCTTTCTGCCGCTCCCCTTGGCTTTTCCAGTTAACTGCCTCTGTCCAAGTATCTGTAACTGTGTGCCTCTCGGCGTATGGGAATCGTTAAATTAAATCGCAGTCGTTTATGGGCCTGGTTTTCCTTTTGGGCGCCTCGACCGATGACCACCGACCGCCGACCACCGACTGATGAGGCCCGCGACCTCTTTTGGGCCTCAAATTTGTCAACTTGTAGTTAGTATATTTCTTGGCTGCTTTTAAGTTGACCCTCCCCTGCCACTGGCCCATAAAATACTTATGTTTTTTAAGAATTTTACGATGCCGCCAGCGTCTTGTGTGTTTTCTGGTACTTTACCTTTTACCTTTTTCTTGTTTTCTTGCCCATTCGTTTTTTTAGTGAAACTGAAAAGTGACAAGATTGCCACCGGTTTTTCGGAGAGATTTTTATGCCTACTTGTGTAGTGATTTTGGCTGATATCGCACGGCCGCGACTGGCTTCCGCTCGATTTTCCCTTTTTTTAATTAAAATTTCATAAAAATGCCTCGCACTTAGCACTTGTCTAAGCGCTGGACTTTCCAAGTGCCGCCGGCTCCCAGTCGCCTCCTTGAAGTCCCATTTTGTACTCCACCCCGCCTCACGTTCTTTGCCACTGGAACAATGGCGGTTTGGGGACTTTGATCTTCGTGCCGGGCCTGATCGGTAGCCAGCACCACCACCGCCGCCATCAAGACCAAAATCCACAAAAGGTTTATTATTTATTATTGGCGAAAGAGGAGGGCCAGCCGTCGGAGGAGCAAGGTGCAGCTCCAAAGGAGGAGGGATCGACAAGTGCAGTCCATGCCGCAGCTGCAAGTTGCAAGTTGCACGTTGCCAAGTCGCCAGGTTGCCAGGTTGCACAGTTGCACAGTTGCCGATTGCACCACGAGCCATGGCTACTGGATACAACGCACGCAAAGAAAATTTAATAAAAATATTTAAGCCTTTGTGAATGATTTAAATATTTTTATGGAGTTTATTTTGAAAAAAAATATATTTAATTTATATACATAAATTTAGCACGCTTAATTTCATATTTGAATAATTTTAAAAAGTGTTCCTCAGACAGAAAATAAATTCTTTCACTCAAAACTAATTAATTAATAAATTAGGAAACACAATGTATCTTCTAGATTTTGTATTTCCTTCTCCCCCAAAGCTATACTTCTTATTATAAAATCCCAATTATTTCAAGTAATTTTAAACATGAACTAACTATTTGTTTTAATTAAAATCAACTATGTTAAGTTTAATGATATTTATCAATTTGTTAAGCCTTAATTGTGCTTATTAAGCTTAACATTTTTCCAAGTGTTATCCACGCGAATGGATATTAAGCCAGGAGCCCGAGCGAAAGAAGCCAGAGTTAAATCTCGGCGCGCAGTGGATCGTAACGCCAGAAAGAGAAAACCGAGAGAAGGGGCTGAAAAACGGGAGCTATGGGGCGCGAAACGGGGGGCGTAACTAAATGGGGGGACGATCAGACAAAACGCTTTACAAAACGTTCGCTTAGAGGACGTTCAAATAATAAATGCACTCAAAAATGCCCAAATGCCCGAAAACAAAATAAATAAAAATGTTATTGATATTTAGCGAGTGGTCTGCCGGCTCCACTCTTGGGTCCCCTTGGAGCGCGTGCTATGGCATCCTAAGGTCCTCTCTTGGTCTATTCTGTTTTCAGTGCCTTTTCTTTTTTATTTATTTTTCCTATGGCGCCGAGAGCAGTGGCCACCTTTTTGTCCATGATTTGCTGGATATAAGCACGACTTGGTAGTTCTTGGCTTTTTGCTTTCCATTTTTACGCCATTGCGGAATTCAGGTAGTAATTCCCATTTTAATGCCAAATAAATATATATTCTTAAATTGAATGTACATCTAAGTCTAATAGATTCATGACACATTGCTAAATTTTAGACCGGAGTTTAGGGACTATTTTAAGGCCTTAGGCTATTACTATTATTTACTGTTTTTTTCTGGCTTAAACTGTCTAAGAAAGTGATTTATAAAGTTTAAAATAGTTTAATAATTTAAGTAGATATGACATTTCAAAATATATATTAAAAAACATCATAAACTAACTCTCAAAAGAGCCTAGAATTCGAATATATTAGCAAAGATAATTTCAAACTCAAACAAAAGCTAATCCTAATGAATACATTACCCACAACAGCTCAATGGAAGTCGATATATCTAATCTGAAATGTTCACCTGGCTGGGAGCAATTAATTTGCCTGCCCGGCGAGCTTCCTAAGCCTCGGCCCAAACACAGAAGCAAAGAGGATTTCCTTTAAGCCCAGGCTCGTCGTAGTGCCATATCGGGAGGAACACACGATCTTGTGTCATCTACGGCATTTCCACATTTCCAAGGAACTCGGTGAGGAGGAGCAGCTGGAGTTGGAGAAGTGCATCTTGAGATGCACAACATGCGCAGTCAACAAATTTGCAGCAACATCAACGCCATCTACGGTGGGTGTTGCCGCCTCATAAACATCTATCATCGCGCAAAAGAGCCACAGATCTCTGGGAGGGTGGGAAGTGGGGGGCAGAGAGTCTTCTGAAGACTGTCTTTGTTGCCCCCTTTGTGCTACGGGTTCTCAAGTCTTCGGCTGCCCGCCTTAACTGTCAACGACGATTAAATATACATTTGCATAAATTAGCCAAAGTATTCTTCGAATGCTTCCAGAGGTCCAAAAAGGTGAAAATTAAAGAGCAGCCAAAAAGAAAAAAGAAATGAAATGGAATAGGTATCGGAATCGGAATCGGAATGGGTACACGCATAGTAACGTATCGGAATCCACTCAAATGAAATGAAATGCGTTGAAATCAAATGCCGTAAGAAATGCTCCCCAAACAAAACTCGGGGCCCCGAATCTCCGATCTTCGATCGTCGCGGCCATTGTTGAGCCTCGGCAGCAGCTGTCACATAATTCCGCTATAAATTCTTATTCAGTTTGGACTAGCTGTTGATTTCAACACCTTAGATAAGCGGGGCTCTCCAGCTATGGGTCGTCCCCTCTCACCTTTGTCCCCCTTGGAGCCACTGCACGTGTCACCCCCGCGCGTCAGCGGTCGCCTCCTACGCCTGCGCATATAAACTGCTTGTAATACGCGGCTATTAATTTAAAATTACAGTTTTACACAAGCCCCACGGCATTCAGAGCCGCTAGCGGAGAGAAACGAGGCGAAACGGAGCCAAAAAAAAACAAATATATGATATGAAAACGGCTTATAGGAATTCTATTGGGGAAAACACAACGAAGTTTTCATACACTTGCAATGGAATTTTTAAGTTATAGAGTGGAGTTTAAAAGAATTTATAACTTAGAAATACTGTTCAAGATGTTAAATGTAATTTATTTTTCTAAGTCCTTGATTTGTCATATTTTTTATTATATATTATTGGGGGTTTATAAGCTATACTCTGATGAAATATAAATATTCAATGTATAAGTTCTGAGAAAATATATAAAACCTTAAATAAACTAACTGCTTTGCAAAAACATAAGCTCGCATTTATAATTTAAAATCTAATGATATTTTTAATACAATTTTATGTAGCTTATGCGGTATTACTTTATATAGAAAATATTATCACTTTCCTAAAAAATTATTAAACACGGCAACAAACCGATTTCTCAAGTACTAAAACCTTTCTTCAACCATCTCACAATCACAAAGAAAATCTAAATTTTGCCATTAAATCTGAGGAAAATATATTTTATACCGTGACAGATTGAAAGTGCCTCCTGAAAGGGTATAAATAAAAAGAATTAATGGCTTACGCACAGATTTACAAGGCCCCGGGAATCGATATGCATAAATGCATGGACCAGGCCAAGTTGGAAAATCTGAGGCCAGCGGAGTGAGGCGGAGGCATGAAAGAGAGCTGACTGCATCCGAATCCGACGAATCGGAATCTGAATCCGACTCTGACTCCGACTCCGAGTCGGTGTCTCGGCCACTTAGATGTTTGGGCCGCGATAAGAGGGCCACAACTGGAGGGAGTAAAGCGAACAAAACACAGCAAAACATACGCTTAAAAATGCATTTACAGTTAAACTCAATCAATTTTCAATCGATTTCATTCAACGACTGAAAATTTATGAGCGGACATTAAAGAGCCGGGTGCTGGCTAGGGAAAGGGATATGCTATCCTAGGAGGCAAGTGCGTCCTTATCGATGGCCATTAAGGGTCCTTAGTACACCGGCTTCCTGTGTGTGTGGCCTTGGCTACCTGTTGTCACCCGCTGTGCGTGGGAATGACAATTAAAAATGGTTAAGGGAAGGGGTGTATGGTTAAGGATCAGGCACCAGATGAGGTCACCGGAGGCAGCTGGAGGAGAGAGGGTCAATTAAACGGCCTGTAGATCGCATCTCTTTTTCTCAATGCGGATGCCGAGGCGACCTGGAAGATGGAACCGCTAACCGTTGGCCAAAGTCAATTGGCCAATTGCTAGATTGGTCAACAACACTAAGCAGCACAAGGGAAATTAAATTAATTAAAAATTAACTGCCCAAGATGGGATTTTGAAAGTAGGAAATAGGATAGAAACCTCAAAATGTGTTGAATAAATAATTATAATAGCAAAATAAAGCACTAAATATAAATAATTTTCTTTTAAAATTTAATACAGTTTTTTATAATTTTTAAGTCTCTTCCGCGCTTCCCTGCTGATCAGTGTAATTGGGAGTTGATTTTAGCCACGCACTTGTCGGCCCGCTTCAGAAGATCTCTAGCAGTCCGTTTCATTCTCTTTTTCGAGGCATTTCAATTGGCCGTTCTATGAAATTAGCACCTGTCTCACCGCTGCACTGCGACTGTGGTCCAATCCATTTGGAATTCCGCAAAATCATTATGCCCCGCCGCGTGTGCGCTCGCTGGTCGAAGATCCGAAAACGCTAATAGAGCAATAGCGGTGATCCTCGCTCCGATGATACCTCATCCTCCTCTACCCCAACACCGATCCCGATCCCGTGCCCCGATCCTGCATTGTTCGCGTGTAATAACTCCTTCAATCGATCGCTGGCGATCGCTGGCAGATCAATTGCTGCCGCCTATCGACGCCACGGTCATGGCATGAAAATTGCATGCTTTCTATTTCAGATGAAATCAACTGACAATGGCCCAGCGTTCTTGGCCAGAATCGGGCAGGCAGGGTAGGGGAACCGAGGCAAACACTTCAATTGAGTGCGCCTGGCCATTGTTCTGCTGACGAACTTTCGCAAAAGCTAAGCTAAGCTGCCTTTGTGCAATATTATTAACAGCAACTGCAGCAGCAGCAGCAACTGCTGCATCTACAGCAGCAACTTTGAGCTCTCAATCGAGCGTTACAATTTTCACAATCTCGCAGCGATTGGACATGCAAGTGAGGCCAAGGAGTTGCATAAGCTAGAGGCCAACTCCGACTTGGCTCAGATCGGGCTACCAAGAGGCTCACCATGGAATCTCTTCGTACTTCTTAAATCCTTCTTGGCACTTTTGATACCCTAGAGCAGGACATGAAGAATTCAAAAACGAATAATATATTTTTTCCAACAGAAATTTATATATTTCAAAATTCTAGGGAAGGAAAAGCACTTAAGATATATCTCTAAACTTGATGTTCTTTGAACATCTACCTACTGTTTAAGGGTATTCCGAGCTTCGATCCTCTTCCTCCTCTCGGCCCTCTTGTTATATGATCATGTATGAAGATCTGAATCAGAGTGCAGACTGCAACGGAGACTGGGACTGAGACTGAGACTGAGACAATCGCGCTGCCTGGCTAAAGTTCGCAACTCTCGCCTGAATCTCGAGTCTGATCTTTGCCGCCATTCAAGGTGTTTGTGTGTTGGCCCCGCACTCCTGCGATCGCTGCAGCTCCTCCCGGCGCACTCCAGATTTTCTTATTTTTTATATTCAGACTCTGCAGATCTGCATTTGTGTGCGGGCATTAAGACAATTTATAGCCGCTAATGTGCCAAGCAAAGCCCACCGCAGAATTGGCCAGAAGTAAGAATGCAGAGGAAGAAAATATTGAAGCCACTTTACCATGAATATGTATAAAAAATAACAAAAGGAACATCGAATTTGAATTTTAACTAAAACTATAGAAAAAAAAAATTAATATACCAAAATAATATTACAAAAAATTAATAGAGTGTAGTAGATTTTAAATAGAAATCAGATCCTAATAAACTCATTAAAAAATGTTTTCGTCTAACCTTTATTTTTGAACGAGTTTAATAAATGTTTTATGAGCCTTTCGCTTGTAAATATTATTATCTATATTATTTTAACTAATTATTAAAATGTATATTTAAAATGTAAAATATTAATTACTTATTTCTTCAAAATAATTTAAAATATCTGAGTTAAGACTCTGTAGAATTCTGAAGAATTCTCCAATAAATCTTCATATATTCTCATTAATATTTCTCCAAGTGCATCGATACAAAAGCCAGTGGAGGAGTATAGAAAAATATATGTAGCTGGTCAGATGGGGTAAAGGAGGAGAGAAACCGCCGTCTGGAGCAGCTTCCGTTCCGTATCATTTGTCTATTTAGTTGCGGGGCCTGCGCTTTTCCGATTAACTTTTTGTTGAACTTCATTACCTGGCGAAAATGCAATAATCGAGCGGGGATTGAACTGAACTAGAGCAATTTGTATCGCCGATCGGGGGCAGAGAGCGAGAGAAATACAGATGAACTGAGGCGCAGGCAGGCAGACTCATATGAAGATCGCCTTCGTAATGATTAAAAATCGTGCACTGGACCAAAGCGAAAACAATATTCGCTTACAAATTGGCACAGTGCCACGTGAAACACCTGCAAAAGTATGGCTCAAAACGGGGGGAGTTGCTTGAATAGCTACCAAGCTACTCTTGATGATGTAGATTCCCAGGCAGGGTAATCAAGGTAGCAGCCAATCAGGCGATTATCCCATATATTGTTGGGGAAGCCCTACATTCCCCCATTGATGATTGCGAAATAAATTCTGGGAGTAGGAAAGGGACATGGAAAGGGTGTATCTAGGTATGAACTCAATTCAACTCAATTTTTGCATCATGATCAAAAAGGAATTGGAATGTATTTTAAAGACAAAATAAATTAATTTTTCACTTACCGATGTTCTTATTTTCATTAGATTTCTCTTTGTTTTCTTCTTCTTATTTAAAGTTTTTTCTCTATTTCTCAATAATTTAATTACTCACAGGAAACATCCATTGGACCAGGATATTTCGTCTCTATTTTTTTCTCGTTTCTTAAATAACAGAATTAAAACCACTTTATGTATAAGTTAATTCAACAAAAAAAAAAAAACAACAAAAAATATATTTACTTCTGCGTTGACAAAAATAAATGAAAAGGAAAGGAGAGAACTGTAAAATTATACACACACGAACAACACACCGATGATCTCTGGCATACATATGCATTTCTTTAATCAGCACTGCACTTGTTTATTCGATTAAAAGTATTATTTAGCATTTGCTTTTTTTTTGGATAGGTTACTTGCACACACACACACAAATATGCACAGACTCCAACACACAACCACATCCACATAATGGCGGCGGCTGGCTGCCTTTCATTGTCCCCAGGACAGAGTCAGGTGTTTTTATTGGAGTTTTAGTAGCTTTTATATGAAATCCACTTACTAACTGGGTCAAATATGTTTTTTTTTATCACCTATGTGGTTAATTATTAATTTCACTTTGGCATTTGCACAATTTTTAATACTTTCACACATTTTCACATTTTTCCGGAGGGACTATTCCCGTTGAAGGAAAAATCAATGCTCTCTTTGTAATAATCCGCTAATAATATACTTGTTGAATACTAATAAAGTGTCGCCGAATGCAGTTAGTTAAACTGATTTAATAGTTTGGTAGGTAATATTAAACTAAAAACATTTTCCAGCAGCAACTACCTATTTTCGCTCTCCTTAGTTAGTTTAGTTTTTTTCTTTTCGCTCCTTCCTTTCTTCGGAAAGTTAGTGCTAAAAAATTGAAATTGCAACCTGAAAAAGGATAACAAATTCCATATCCAATGTGGATAGCGCTTAATATCATTTATCATTATATTTTACTCTGATATTTCAATAAATAATAGATAAAAAATGAAACAAATGAAAGTTAGGGCGCTGTCAAAACATTGACTTCCCATAGTTGCCGTGTTAACTTGATGGACATAGATTTATTTTGTACAGCCTCCCCTCTAAACCAACTCAAATTTAGCCTTACAATTTATTTATGAACCCATTTAGTTGACAGAAAAATATGCGCAAAATGATGGAGGAGCGCTTTTGATCTCTTCCCTCGATCCCACGAACTGGTGATTGCCATCCCCAGCTGAAGTGTTCCAATTGTCTAAAGCACCCTGGTGCATTTATGTAGTTTTCTGCATAGTATAACGTGGCGTATATAGTGCAGTGCAGTGTCGCATTGCCATTAATTTCGCTTACAATATTAATTACCATCAAATTTCTCATTCCGCTGATTTGTGGTTCGAGGCGAGGCGAATGTGTGGCAAAAATGATTTCGGCCGCAGATTCATAAAATATCTGCCCACAATGGGGAGAGAGACATTAAGTATGCAGAGTGTTTATACCCCTTTTTCCCCTATCCCCACTGATTTTCCCCCCTGAATTTCCTCACCTTTCCCACCAGTTTGGCAGCTCTTCCCACTCATCCTTGGTCAGGCGTTGCTGTTGACATGTTGCCGTCGCTCGTTGTTGCCGCTGCCGTTGCTGCTGCTGCTGTTGCCGCTGGCATTAAATTAGTTGTTGGCATCGGTAGTGGCAGCTAATGCAGACCACCACCTTCACCCAATCCCCCCGGTGTATATCCCGGCCCAGCCCATTCCCCAGTCTCCGCTCCATCAACCGGCTAACGATGCACTCAATTACAGCGACCAGTGCGGTGACGTCGCATAAATTATAGTTTATTTATTTTTATTTTCATTTTGAATTTCACTGCGGCGCTGCTCTGCTTTTGTTATGCCTCCCTCTTGATTGCCCCCTGGGATATATATACTTATATTTGCAAAATTATTACCTAGTCTAGTGAAAATTATTTGGAATTATCTTTTGTAAGACTCTTTTCAGTATATCTTACTAATATACATTAAATTTTATTGATTTTCTAAAAATAAAATCGATTTAAAGTCCCTGGAATCCGCATATTTAAGATCTTCTACAATTATTTCTTTATATTTTATTTAAATTTATTTTTAAGTCGTTTCCCTCAAGATTTATAAGCTCCAGTATTGATATATTGGCAAGCCTTAGAACGTTTAACTTTTATTTAGACCGTTTGTCAGTTGTGTACAAATTGAAATTGCGCTTTTGATCCAAAAATACAAATTCGCACCGCCATGTACTCTATTTTTTTATTTATTTACTTTTATTTTTCGTGGAACGACACCTGTCTGGCATTTCAAGTTGTTCGCACGTAGCACGTGGGCTCAGCTTGCCCAAGTTCGATGGAGTTGCTCTGTGTCACCTGCATACAGTGCGGCTCATTAACGGCAGCGTTTGATTGACCAAATTATTATGTAATTAGCTGCAGGCTGACCCACATCCCAGCAGGTGGTTTCGGTGGTTTCTTATCAGTCTGATTTATTCATGTTTCTCGAGGCTGACGTATGGAACGTGTTTTTCGCCGGCACGTCGTTGACAGGAAGTCGGGCAGTCCAGGGACCTGGCCTGGGATTGGGAAACTCACCAACTCGACTTGGCAAATCCATAAACTGGGAATTAAATATGGCAGAGAGGGGTTTGAGTGTGTGGAAATACTAACTCCTTTTTTGAGAGCTTAGAAAAAAGACCTCTTGCAAGCCAATAGTTTCCGTTTAAGGTAATAAACTGGGAAACTTGGTAATAAACTAACAAAATTTTAATCAAATTTACTGTCTTGGATTTAATGATATGTACATATTTTAATAAATATAATTAACTCGGTTAAGGAAGGTTTTTATTATGTTTAATAAAATTATCAAATTTGTTGGGATTTTTAAAGTAAAGTTGTATTAAATATCGAAAGAAAAAAAAGAAAAAGAAGCTTGTTCCGAGTTGGATAAAACCATAATTAATAAAAAAATAAAATAAAAATATTTTAAGACAAATTAGTTAATGTTTTCGAGTATTTAATTTCTATTTACTTACATTTATTTAGTACCTTAAGACCGACTAATTCCTCCAAGATTTATTGGCTAATTATTAATTACAAGTCAAGCTATAAAATTACTCAACTGGAACGATTTCTATGATGTATCGCTATGCCCCTATATGCTTAACTGCCACCTCTGCCTAAGAGCTCAATTTGCTATTCAATTAATATATAATTTATTCAGCAAGAAATTTTAATGAGCTCAGCCTGGCCAGACTAGCAAGTTGTGTTTATTTTAGAATTTCGCACCACCGCAACTGAGGGCTGTGGGCTAGGAAATGCCTCTAATTGGCATCTTGTGGGAGTGATACATTCAATTAGCGACCAATTGATTGTTGATCCTCCAACAAAGCGGGTTCCAGGTATTTTTGGCACCTTCTCTGTTTGCCAGCGGCACCAACAGCACCCACACATCGTGATTTGCGTCGATCACATTTTCGCACCTCTGGCCGGCGGAGATGTTTGCCAAATATTTGGACTGCTCACGTCGCAGGTTGATCGAAGTCCCAGGTAAATGTTGGTCAGTGGGGTCTTGCTTTCACCTACACTTGAGTGAGTGTTGCCAAATGGCCAAGTAGTGGGAGTAGCTAGGTGGCCTGACGATTCATTAACCATTGCACTGGGGCTGTGGGCCATAAAATTATGACATCGATCGGATGGGCACCTACTTAGGGTTTGTTGACTGACGCCCCCGGTTCACTCACTCCCTTTACATAATGAGGGAAGACCTGTACGAATAGCTCATTAATTCTTATCACGTCCTCGACAATGGTTTTGGATTCGGCTTCAGTTTCGATTTCGTTTGAATTGTCTTTGTGGCGTAGGGGCCTCCTATAAAATGATAGGGTTCCATGGATTTTAGCCACAGTCAAGAGACAACAGTTCAACAGGCGAAACCGAAGAGCCCAGCAATTGGATAACCCCTCAAATTAAGCCAGGAATCTCACAGAATGAAGGTATATCCTTTAACGTATATTTTCAATGAATTTATATTAAGATACCCTGTACGACTTACAGTCCTTCGTGTGCATTTTGGCCTTGGTGGCCGTGGCTCAGGCTGGCTTGCTGCCCCATGTGGACCATCATCATGGCTACCACCATGCGGATCTGCCCCATTTGGTTGACGCCGAGATCCATCACTCGGATGGCATCCATTTGGGACACAGTGCTGCCATTGTGCATCATGATGATCACCATTTCGATCACCATTTGGATCATCATTTCGATCACCATCTGGAGTCGCTGCCCACCACTGTGTACCATCATGAGGAGCTGCCACATCACTACCATTATGCTCGCTATCACACTGCTCCCTTGGTGCACCACCATCACCATGACACCCATGCCGCCATTGTGCACCACAAAACCGTGGTGCCAGCTCACCTGGATGTCCACACTCATTCGAACCTCCTGTCCTTTGCCAAGCATGCCCTCCATGGCAAGTATGGCAAGGTCAGGATCACCGAGACCCATTACTGAGAGAGATTCCCCCATAAAATCCATTGCCCAATCATTAACCGATTAGCCAAACGTTTCTTTATTGTTGTTTATTTATTAAGAACTAAGTTTAGTTAAAGAAAAGGTGAACTCGAATAAAAACGGGTAGAAAATAGAAAAGATAAAATTAAAGTTGATCTTTCTAGTAAGATCTTACATGAATTCCCTTAAATACAAATTGAATTTTTCCATGTTCTTTTATACTTTCATCAATTTATAATGTTTAAAATGATGTACAATTTTCACTATTTCCGATATTACCTTAACCATTTCGGTTAGTCATCCCCTTCTATTAGCCATAATGCAATTTGAAATTTATTAGCCGCTAAGCTGGCTCACGAAATCTTCGCATAAGCGGGTGAGAATCTGTGAATTTAACCAGCGAATAATTGAAGGTGCTAGCCATAGATACTTTCCCATTTTTCCCCCTCCTCGGAGTGGCCCCTGATTTGGGCTCATTGCATCCGTCAGAGCCTTCAACGCGGCCCAGACAATTTATCATCCGCTGTGCGAGCCGAAAGTAATTTACTTGCAATTTAAAGATAAACAGGCGCGATAATGTCTACAAAGCATAAACGTGAGTTGACGCCTACAATCCGCCAATGGGGGAATCAGGAGGGGAGCCGAAGGGGGTGGTGGCACAGGGGCAACCATGACCATACATCATCGCGATATCGCAGCCAAAGAGAGTGAAGGTGTTACCAGTGTGGTTGCTGTTGCTGTTGTGGGGATAGTGTTGCTGCAGTTGATGCACTCGGGGAAAAGTGGCTTTTATTGTAAGAAATATTTAGGAAATATATATACGATATATAATTTATATCTTATATACTTTATATATACTCAAAGTTTGAAGAAACTTCGAAAGGGAAATCCCTTAGTTGTTAATTTTTAACCATCTCTTAAATTTTAAGAATGTTTAAGATATATTTTTTCCTGTGCACCTGTGGCTAGTGTTGCCGTATTGTGCCCGCCTCACGCCACTCGCTGGGGTAAAGAACAATTGCAACTGCCGCTGCACGATGCGGCAGTTTCGAGTTGCAACTTGCAGCTCGCCGAGCTGCAACGCAGTCGACCCTGACAAACAAACGCTGAGGGCGTCGTGCTCATGTCCAGAGCCCGACTTGGTACCCACAGCTCGAGGGGCGAGCGCATGCGCAACACGTGGCCGGGACACCACTGGAAAGTGGCAAAGAGGGTACCCTTCAACTCCAACTCCAACTCCGACTCCGACTCCGACTCCGACCCGACCCAAAAGCTTCCCCTTTTTTGCAAGTGCAGCCAAGCGGCTTCTGCAATTTTCCAGTCGTGCGCCATGGCAACGCGTGCCGAGCTCATTTTCATTTTCATTGAGCCACCAAAAAGGGGAAGAGGTGAAGGAGCGGAGGCCCAGAGAGTTGGCTATGAGGAAATTAGCCTCTTAGCCAGGAGCTGGCGTTGAGTCGAGCTTTTGTGGCCTTTTACCCCCTTGCACTAAGCAGGGATCCTTAGAAGATCTTACCACTTTGAACAGTCGGCAAAAAGTCAAGTAATTTGTTGGCCAATATTACTTAACAGCAGTCCCTCGAGGGTCTTATTGGATCACTATTTTTAAAGCATTAATTTAATGTATTCGTTTCTTATAACTGGCTTAAATTAAGCTTTAATCTGTGATAAGAAGTGATACAGAGGTTTTATTATAAAGGTTATTTCCTGTTTTTTAAGATGAAGTTTGCTAGAAAGGAATTTTTATGATTTTACTAGTTAAATATCTCTTTTAGCACCTGTTTTAGGCTTGTAATTATTATTTTATATACCTGGTAAAATAATTAAATATAATATAAGTAGATTATAAAACAAAGGAACAATGTTTAATATTTACGAAAACTAAGAACGTTACAAAGATTTATTAGGTAATACTTAAATACCCTTAATTTTTAACAACTTTAACACGGCAGAAAAACACACAACCTGTTAAATTCTTATTTCCCCTTCAATTTGTTTTGCTCAGTGCCCCGGCGTTGACAAATATTTTGTACAAATGGCTGGGCTCTTTGTGCATTTGTGCATCGGTGACTGGGTGCACATGGCCACAACAGCATCCGAGCCTCAATGGGAATGGACGCCACTAACTTAACTCTTCGGGGCAGAAAGAAGCAAAAAGTCGTGCCACACGAAGCCCCCGAAAACTAAACCAAATGCGGCACGACTCTGCTTAGTTTTTTTTGTTTTGCAGGTTGTCGTGCGTTGAATGGGGCAACATCAGTTTGTGCCATGGGATGCGGCAACATAAGCTCAACACCTGCCAAAACTTCATAAATTCGATAAATCACAGCTATGAAGATAGAAGAGTGTCTGGGCAAAAAAACACAGAATACAAAATACAAAATAAAAGAAGGCTGTCAAAAAACAGTGATGCGTGAACACCCGCCTTGGTTTTGCCCCAACTTGGGCCTTAGTTGGGCCTTTTTGTGTGACTGCGAAGTCGCCTCGCTACGATTAAAGCCAGCCTAGTGTGGCAGTGCTAATGGCACAGACACACAAGTCGCTGGGTGTTCGAAAATAAGGGGAGACTCCAGGGGAGACAGTCAGACAATGCCACAGTTTATATTGCAGCCTGTGCCTGGTCATTAGCAGCATTGCAGCTGCAACAGCAACCGGCAACCGGCAATCGTGGCGTTGCGGTGTAAGTGAGGTAGCAACGCAGCTCCAGCTCCAGCCCCAGCTCCAGCTCCGTCTCCAACTCCAAGTCCAACTCCAGCGTCGTCTGTTTGGCAGCGTAATTGTGTTAAAAATTACTCAGGCATCTTAATCACTTTGGTAAATATTTTGCTTGCCCGTCTCGCAGGCAGCCAAGGCAGGCAGCCAGCAGAAGGAGTTTTCGATTCGAGGTTAATGCGCTGCAGCTGCAGCTCCGTAGCTCCACAGCTCCAGACTGGCTTCGACTTTGGCTTTGGCAAAATGTTGCTAGTTCAGAAAATCCCCATCAGAAATCCACATCAAGAGTGGGTGTGCGTGTGTATCGAGAGCCGAAACATGCAAACTCCCCAAACGAGCCACAGTTTTCATTCATGAAATTGCCCCGATTGGTTCCTAAGTTTTCAGCCAGAAGGAGATCGGAGCAGGGAGCAGGGAGCAGGGGAAGGAGAGCAGGCAACTCAACTTGATTGCATGTTCGGGCTCAGTTCATTTTCAACAGCATCAAGGATCAAATGCATTAAATACGAGAACGAGACCAAGTCGCTGCCATCGGATGTTGCAACTTGAGCAGAGAAAGAAATTAATGTAGGTTAAAAACTTATGAAAAAGTATAATTTAAGGTGTAAAAAAAATAGTACAATTTATATTTTTTAAACCAAAATTAAAGCTATATATTTAAGAAAATTAAGATAATAAATATTACAGACTAGATATATATTTTTAAATAATATACAAAAGGTTCTTTCCGCAGTAACTCCCTTACAAAACGTTTTATACTTGTATGTGTTTATACCAGTTGACATATATTACGTAATTAATTTAATTTAACAATATAAGCTTATAGAAAATACATTTTAAATATACATTTCTTAATACCTTACAACTTTTCTCGTTATGCATCTTGAAACATCAAGGCAACGGCAACAGCAACAACACACCTACTTACGTTCAGTTCGCTGCTTTATCAGAGCTGCTCATCTGGCGTCCTCTGTCCAGGGTCCCAGGTACATCCCCATTCCCGTCCCCATCCCGATTCCCCGTCCCCACGGTATCCACATCCTACATACACATCCACATCCAGGGCGGGTGGCGCACCTGCGGCAAACTGCTTTGCAATTATGAGATTTTTTGCGCTTCCTCTGCCCTGTTCGGCGGCCAGCGGCATGGAGTTATGCTAAACAAATCAGGAGCGAATTTGAGGGGATTCTTAAGGTTCAAGGGATCATGATTTTTATATAAGAAAAAGTGCAAAATAGGAGTGAAGTATCCAAGGGTCGTGGTCGTTTATATGTATGAGGAGTATAGATCAAATTTATTCACGGGATTGTTACCTTTATAAAAAAAATATTAAAGTATAGTTCCTTGATAAATAATACCAAAATACTCATGTCTGTCCTAAAAAAAATAAATTTAGTTTAAAAAAAATACTGCACAGTAAGCTACTAAGCTTAAATATATTTTAAAATTAACTAATTCATTTCCTGCCACCTAAATAAACCCTCATATAATGATTTCTTACCAGTCCGCCCTTAAACCCTTCGAAATCGAAGGTTACCCACCGCATTCCAGCCCTGATCCGGCAAGGAAGAGGAGGAGTAGCCGCTTGCCAGGTCGATGATGTTGCAGGCAGCTTCTGTTGCCGCTGCTGCCGCTGCTACACTTTCTCTCTGTGCAGCAGCCCCGGCATCATAATTTAGACTGCAATCATCATTATCGTTCGAGACCAGCGACCCGAGAGCATTCTTGAGCAAAACGCCCGCACGTAGACATTTTGGAGGAGAGCTGGGGCTGGGGATCTTTGGGGATCCTGAGGGGTCTGGAGGACGGCAGTCTTGGCAACTGTCAGTCAGTCAGTGGAGAGGCTTCGCTTCGACTTGGACTTGGACTTGGACTCCGGAGCAGTCAGTGAGTCTATCATTCAGTCAGTCAGTCAGTCAGCGCAAAGTTGCCAGCAATTTGCTCAAATAAAAACGTAAAAACGAAATGCAGCAGCAGCAGGAGCAGCAGCTACCCAGGAAGCTGCGCATGCGTCTCTGGCAGCATATAATTGTCTCTTGGGCAGGGACCTCTCTCAACTCAACCTGGCGAGGATCCACATCCACATCCCCATCCCCAACCACTGACGGAGCCACACAGCTGTGCCTGCCACTGTGCAACTCGCTTTTGGTGGTGCTTCTGATGATGCTGCTGCCGTCCATGTCCGGCGGCAATTGTAATTACCGCAGTTGCGCCTCCCGTCCGTCGGGGCCAACGCCTTCGCCAATTCCACACTGAGCGGAAATGGTAGCCATTAACATGGAGAATTTCAATTTCGATTTTAGCTTTGCACTTGAAAAAGATAATTGGAGAGGTTCGATGAATAGGAAAAGTATCTATCAATCTCTTGGTGCCAATAAAAATCAGGCCAAGTCATGTTATATCTCTATATTTTCTTGAGAAGCAAATAATTTATAAGTTGTTTGATTTTTCTGATAATGTTTAGATCTTAAAATACAATTTTCCCGCAGTGCCGCGCTGGACAAATGCGCAGTAGCCTGGCATTTCAGTTACGCCTGCAGTTTGTTATTACGCGCATTATTTCTGCCGCAGCCCTTCGGTGTCCCCATCCCATCTCATCCGATCCCAGCCTCCCAATCTCTGGGATACCCTGCCGCTGACCCTGTTCCCCTCCTGATTGCATTCAGTTAAGACTGCAGGGCAGAAGACATTTTACATTAGCTGCGCATTCCAAAAATCCACGTCCCCTACAAGTTTTCAGTTCAGTTTTCGTTTTCGGTTCATATTTTATTTATTTGTTGGATTTTTTGTTGTATTTTTTGCGATGGAAGAGAAACTAATTAGAGTAGACTTAATGGAAATTCTTGTAGTTATTCATAATTTAGTTAAACGTTTAGCATACAATGACAAAGGAACTGCCAAGAGAGTTCCTGGAGATTTAAGTACAATAATGAGTTATGTTTTTTAATGTTTTGTTTTGGGCAGCTAAGGATTGTCAGAGTGTTTTTTTTTTAGGGAAAGGGTAATTGTTAAACTTAGAACTTAGACTAACCAAGCCTTAGTATCTGTACATAGCACCGCAAAGATAAAATCGAACTTAATAGCACCTTAATAGCAAACTGGAAGATCGGATTGGGGTTGGGTTCCAAGTTCTCCAAACTAGGATCTCCGAGGAACCCAAAATGATAGCATAACTAGCAGTTGGAAGTGATTCGATTTTGTTCTCAACTAATATCACAATGTTGCTCGCTGATTCGCTTCACTTCAATGCGTTTTCGATAAAATTTGATTAGTATATATCCGTAATTGATCTTTGATTCTGGAATTCTTATGACTAGAAGGCAAATGTAAGCTAAGAGTTGAAAAGTTGAGTCTTTCGATTAGCTATCATAGTTATTGCTTTAATTTACATAGGTTAGTTTTTTGATTTCTTGATTTAAAATGTCGAAAAGCGCTATAAAAATATTCCTGAAAGCGATTCGAGTAAAATTTACTTGAGTTTAGTTGAGCAAAGGATTTCATTTAATTTTAAAAGGTATTTTTTTATATTTTATTTAGATTTTTTAGGATTTGTTGTTGATTCTAGTAAATGGAGTTTTATTAAAAAATACTTGACTGGATGCGTTTAGCATTTAATGCTTAAAATTTTTAACTTCTCAGAAGCGTTAAGTTGAAAAATCTTAGACTACGATTTCTTATCGTTCTTCTTCTTCGTTAAAAATATGTTACGTATATCTGGTAAATATATATTTAATATGTGTATATATGGGCTATCTGTTGCCATTTATTGTTTAGTTATCCATTAGTCAAAAAGTTGATTAGGCCTGGCAAAAGTCGCACAATGTACAAGGCAAAAGATTCTATCTTACAGTATCTCAAATTGAGTTGTTGCTTAGTTTTTTTAGTTAGTTTTTCCCTTTTTTTGAGTATCAAAAAATTGTTGTGTTTGTTGGTAAGGCACTTCCGTGTGACGGAAATATATAGCACTATATCTAAGTGTAAATCTAGATCTATATTCCTATATTTATGGGCTGCTTCTATATACACATAGACCCCAGCTTAGTGCCCGTAAATCTCCGCCTGGCGAAACAATCACTTGGAGCTCATCCAAAGCCAAACTGAATTATGTTGATGGAAACAATGAATAAACCGACGGAACGCGACAACCCTGCACACCGCACCAAGACCCCTGGCTACCCTAGCCACAAACTTCAAACTCAAACTCAATTTTCGCGCTACAATTACAAATGACGGCGATAAATTTCGCGAGCGGAGACAAAAGGAAAGTTGGATGCCAGCCATCCCAAACCCCCCATTGAATCTGAATCTCTGCAAGGCACCCCCCTCTCCCCAGCACCCCTTTAACCCCTTGTTGCCCCATTTTGCGGAGAGGAAGTGATAATAAACGCACGACACGCGCGCCTTGTTTAGAGATTTATGCGTGCCACGGAATAGAACCGAGTGAAAATAGAGGCGAACGCTTAAAAATAGTGCAACTAATGCACTCGACTAAAAGATTACTTAAAAAATATATAAATTGTAGGAAAATATATAAAAAATAATCATAAAAATGCTACAAAATGTATTCAATAGGTTATAAAGTAATAAATAATCTATAAACTTAATAAATGCATTCACAACTCAAAGTCTCTCTGAAATCTTCTTTATAATTATACAAATTAAGAACCCCTATGCTTTCCCCTTAAAAATATTAAGAACTGACCTCTTTCAAGCCCCTAAGTTCATCATAAACCCTATATATCCTTCCATTATTTCACCCAGGGTATCCTAAAAAAAAGGAGAGAAATCCACTGCAAGCTGCAAATAATGTCAGTCTTTGGTGATGGTGGCCAAAATGATGCACGACCCTAGCGGATTATGCAATGCGGCATCATCACATCTAGGCCCGGCTAATACAGTCCGGCCCATAAGTCAGCCACAGCCGCTGCCCCCTCTCCTCTGGCCCAGTCTTGCAAAAAAAGTGATGGAGTGCAACATGCTAGCTGCAACACGCGGCTACTTAGCTGCCCCTAGCCCTGATTTATGGCCCCGGAGATGCGACAACTCCTCCATTTTCAGGCCCAGCCCCAGACACAACACACACACACAATGTCTGTCAATTGGGGCATTTTCACTGCTTAATTACACTGGAAAAGCCGATGTGGGGCGAGGGGAAAAATGGAGGCCAAATGTGCCAACGTCTGCAGTTCGTGTTTGTTTTGCAGCCCCGCACTTATTAAGGAATTAATTTAGTCATTGCAAAACAAGGTCAGACATTAGCCGCAAACTGCAATGCAGCAAGTCCCGCCACAAAGGACCTTCCCACCTCACCGCTCCTCAGGCACTTTTCACCTACATTTCCACCCACTTGGCACCCACTGCAACTCCCACGCCGTCGCCTTCTTCGTGCTGCGAGGCCATTAAGGCCCCCTGAAGAAAATTTCCATGCGAAGAACAAGGACTTGAATCGCCTTTACAGCGCCCCCAAAGCCCCACCCCCGCCTGTAGCGGCGTGGGAAAAACCTGCCGAAAAGCCCGGCTAAAAGTGGGGCTGCGTGCCAAAATGCAGTTTCGTGACCGGCGAAAAGGAGCTGACTGCGCCTTGTAAGCGATTCCCATTGCCTAAAAGCTTGTAAGCCAGTTTCCGGCTCCGGCAAAAGCTACGACTTTCGAGTCCCCGGGAAAGGCACGGGAAAGTATAGGTTTTAGGCTCATGTAAAAACAGGAAAAAATATATACGAGTGAAAAATCCACAAAGCCACAAATTATGGCCAAATTAGGCGGATGAAAAAGGCTTTACTTGAATATTTTAAAACTTAAAATGAAATAAACAAACAATGATAAAGCTCTCGTAATTTAAAGCGAAATATTTCCAAGAGACTTCAAAATTGAAATAAGAACGAATACAAACAGCTAATAATTTACAACACCAATCTAAAAATTAAGAAGAAAAACCAACCAAAATAATAACAAAATAAGTTGAAAATTTAGTTTTGAATGACATTGTCCATCGGTGTGGACTTTGTTTGTTTTATTTTGTGAAAAACGTTTTGGAACTAAGATCTAATCATAACCAACTAGAATAACATAAGTTAATAATTTATTTAAACGTTTAGCTAAGAACTAATAATCAATAAGCGGGAGTCGGGGGCAATGTTTCATTCTCTTCTCTTTTATAATAGATTTTATAATAAATAACGAAAAACTTCAACTTGAAACGACCCCGAGGGGAACTCCCGAACCAAACCAAGAATGGTTTATGAACTAAAGAAAACTTAAAGGTTTTTATTTCATTTCATGAAAACAAAAAATAGTAGTAATAGTGTTGAGAGGGGGAGTGTAAGCCAATTGCAAATACAACTTAAAATTTAACAAAGTGTTTTTGTTGAACAAAAAAAAGGAATAGTAAATAGTATTTTTTTGTTGCTCAATAGAAATGAGTTTTGTTTCGTTTGTTTGTTTTTTTTTGTGCCCTAGGGAGAATTCTTTGTCTTTTGTTTGTGCTTGTTTCTTGTGTGTGTAGAACTACAATTAAATTAAATTAAATATTAATTAAATTAAATAGACTAAAATTAAATTAATACAAATCGTTGTGGTAGAAGTTTACAAGCTGCTGAGTAAGGTTACCAATAAATTAAGAGTTAACTAACAACTAATGCCGTCAACTAGCCTAGGTCTAGGAGTCTAGCTTAATAATTTCAGTGTTGCTCGAAATGCTGAGAGATCAGATCGGCGGGGGATCTGATCGTCGTACGTTCTGTGTATTAGATATATTAGATATAGCCTAAGTTTTGTGGAACATGGAATTGCCTAGCTGTATCGAAGATCCCATGGGGGTTCAAGGGGATCTGGCAACTAGAACTAGTTTAAGTGCTAATACGTTGGGTGGTCGGTCTTGAGTGTGTGCTGCCCTCTAGCTCTCCTCCTAGTGGATGCTTCTATAGCCTATTCTTTAACTGTAGGTAGTAATAAGGTTCCTCAGTCTTCGCAGAGATTTCCGGTACAAGTACAAACTGCTCTAGTTAATATTATTATTTTTTTTCTTTTTCCTTCTAGCACTAAGCTGGGGGGTTTGGTTTCCCGCCTAGCAGGTCATGAAGCGCCTGCTGCTGGCCACACAGTGTTAGGCGCTCTCGGTCTTCACCACAATGGGCATGGGCCCGCCTAGGGTCAGGCCCGGCTGCGACTTCTGCAGCAGCTCCTCTTGGAGCAGACTCATCGGGTTCATGCCCAGACCCATATTGAGGCCCATGCCCATGCCCATGTTCATGTTCATCTTCATGTCGAGCAGCGGATGGGAACTGGGTGACTTGGGCTCCTCCAGCCTTTCGCCGCTCCGGCGCGACTCCCTGCCCTCGCGACCTTCACGTCCTCCCTCGCGGCCTTCACGGGATCCGCCGCCGCCGCCGCCCCTGGCCTCGTACCGCGTGTGCGTCCGCATGTGCCGCGTAATCATGTCGCGGCGACAGGCGGCATACGGACACTGCGGGCACTTGTAGGGTTTCTCGCCGGTGTGGGTCCTCTGGTGGGTGGACAGGTGATCGGAGCGGGAGAAGACCTGGCCGCACACCTTGCAGGTGTACGGCTTGACGCCCGTGTGCAGGCGCATGTGACGGGTGAGCATGTCGGAGCGGGCAAAGGACCGGCGGCAGACGTCGCAGGAGTAGGCTTTGGCAATATCATTGGCGGGATTCCGGGACTTGTGGCGCGAGGCCATGTGCTTGGCCAGGCGGTCGTGCAGCGAGAACATCTGTCCGCAGGTGGGGCAAACGTAGGCCACATCCGATCCTGGCGGCATCTCCTCCACAACGGGCGACACGTCCAGATTGTAGCGCCAGGCCACCGTCTCCTTGGTCGTGGGCGAGGCCACATCGCCCTTGATTACGGGCACTCCCACCGTGGTGGTGGGCACATGGGGATGTCCGTGCATCTGCTGGTGGTGCAGCGGATGCAGTGGCATCTCCAGCTTGATCATCGCCGCTGCCGCCGCCGCAGCCGCCGCATGGGCTGCGTTCATGGCATTCGCATAAGGGGAATTGGGCGGCGGCTGGTGGTTGGGCGTGGCAGCGGTGGTGCTGGGCGTGTGCCCAGAGTGGCTACTCGATGCCGGCGACAGGGCATTCATGCTCTCCAGGCTGCTGGCCGCACTCATGGCCGGCGGTGGCGGCATCATGGTAGCCGTGGACGAGGAGGAGGGAGGACTGGACTCTTGGTAGGATGATTTTGAGCTCGACTTTTTGTACTTCTTGATCTCCATGTCGCTGCGCATGCACAGATCCAGCGGACGCTCCTGTGGCGGCGGCATGGGCTTCTTGTCGCCCTTCTTGCCCTTCGGCTTGGGACTGGTGCGCTTCTTGGGGCCACCGCTGGTGGTGGTGGTGCTAGTGGTGCTGCTCGTGTTGGTGTTGGCTCCACTATTGGTCACCGACGACTCGCTGCGCGGCGGCGAGGGCAGCGACGGCGGCGGTGAGGCATTGGCCAGCAGGACATGGGGCAGCATGTGATTAGAGGAGGCGGTTGCCCCAGTCTTGCGCTCCTGCAGAGTGGGCGATGTCTCCGTTTCGGAGGCTATCGAGGAGGGCGTGTGCTGGAGCGGCGAGGGATAGAGATCGTGGCGCCGGCGGAACACCTCGTTCAGATACTTGGTGTGCAGGTAGTAACCGAACAGGGGCGAGGGTATGGGAAAGTACCGGTCGTAGGGGCTGGGTATCTCAGTCTTGATGTCCACGTGCAGCGGATTCTCCTTGTTCAGCTGCTGACTTGTCGGATTGGTATGGTCCTGCGGCAGGTTGCTCTGCGCCGCCTGCAGCTGCAGCGGACTCATGCTGATCCTGGGACTGTCCTGATCGTTGTCATCGCTGTGCGAGAGCTCCAGATCCTCGCCGGAGATATCCTCGTTCTCCTCGTTCTCCAGCTCCGGTTCGTTCTCCTCATCCTCGCTGACGGGCTGCTCGCTCTTGATGTACTTGGCATGCTGCTCCTCAGGATCCTCGGGCTGCTCCTCCTCGTCGTCGTCGTCGCGTATGGATTCCTCCGTGTGATCACCTTCATCATCGTCCTGCTCCTGATCCCCTGCATCCTCCTCCATCTCCATGGGTTCCGCCTTGCAGGCCAGGCCATTCGACTGATTCTCATCGTTGTTGTTGTTATTGTTGTTGTTACTGCTGTTGTTATTGTTGTTGTTGTGGTGGTGCAGCTTGTCCAGAACCGCCGATAGCCTCTTGCGCTTGCGCTGCTTCCACGGCACCACAATGTTGTTGTTGGCCACACTGGCCTGGTTGTTATTGTTCATGTTGTTGTTGGAGTGACTGGTGGCCACCGCAGCAGCCACTGCCGCCGCAGCCGCCGCCTGCTGATGGAGACTGAGTGCCAGCGGCAGGTGGTGCGGATGCGGCGGCGGTGGATGGGGATTATGATGATGGTGGTGCTGCTGCTGGAGATGCGGATACGGGAGCTGACCATAAGGGGCGGCTGCTGCCCCGGGCGCCGGATACATGTGCGGTAGATACTGCTGCGGGTGATGGTGGTGGTGGTGGTGGTTCAGATTGTGGTTGAGGTGATGGGGCGGTGGCTGCGGATGGGGATGAGAGTGGGTCAGGTGGAGCGGGTGGGCATGGTGGTGCTGCGGCGGCGGCGGCGCCTGCGAAGGCGGATTGTGCGGATTCGTGTGGTGACCATGCCCCATGGGGTCGGTGCCTTCTGCCATCGTCATGAGGTCAACTTTTTGTGGCTTCAGCGGCGGCGGCGGCGTCGTCTCCTGCGGAACGGAGCCTCCAACGGGTTGGGATTGGGCTATGGTTGGACCTAGCTGCTGCTCCTCCTCCACCTGCTGGGACGAGCACAGCGTGGGCAACTCCACCAGCAAGTCCTGCAGCTTGCGAGGCCTGGGATTCTTGCGAGAGACCCGAGCAAGCGATTTGGCCTGGAAGAATAGGAAAAAAATGAAAATATTAATTATTTGTATTAGTTAATTAATGAAATTAGTAAAATTATATTTAAAAATATTTAATATATGTAACTTTCATCTTATTAAATAGTTCTATATTTGTTAAATTTAAAATACGCTCTTCAGAACAACAAACTCTTTAGGTTATAAATTTCAAGGCTATTCAAATATGTGGAGTCTCTGGGGGCACATAACATTCCTATTAGCACTTTTACCTTTTGAACAGGGTTTAAACTATATAACCCTTTAGAAAAATAATCAAGGTTTTCATCTTTCACGTAAACAAAAACAAAATAAGAAATTCTTATAAATAAAAGACGCCACTCACCATTTTGTTTTCAAATAAAAATATAATTTGTTAATTATGAATAACGCAAACTAGCACTTATCACTTTAGTTAAATATAATCACTGTTCTCGTTGACTTTAGAATTCTTTAAAAATGGACAGCTGCGCGAATTGCTAAACGAACGTCTTAAAGTCTTCTCACACCAAAAAATGCAAAAATTCTCTGCGACTTTGTGTCAGAAAAGCAAAACTTCACAACAGACTGCCTTTCTCGCTCTGACACACATACTCTAAGGCATAGATACTCTATCCCCTTGCCATTTCTTTTGTTATCGTCATCTACTTGTTACAAGCAGTGCTGCCAGATTGCAAAAACTCCTACGCAGATGTTGTGAGGTTAAAAAGAAGTGTAATCGTGGGAGAGAAATTTGTAAAGATATATAGATATATAGATATATATATATATACATAATCGAATTAATTCCATATCTTTGAAGGTTTGGCTTATGTTCAAACCAACTTTGAATTATTTGGCGAACCACACTTCGCACTTTACACTTTTTGCCAGAGCTGCCAGATGTCCCTAACTCCTACGCAAGCTTATACTTCTTACGTTACTACGTTATGAAGAAGCAAATAAAATAGGGAAAATATAACAAATGTGTGATCTTTAAAATAGAAACTGGTGGCAATCAGTCAACCATCAAAATGCTGCAATTTCTCGGCGTCCGTTTGAGTTGGCTTTCAGTCAAACAAATAAATAAGATAAATTTTGTGCTGAAGCTGCCAAAAAAGAAGAAGCTAGCCGGGGAAATAACGTAACGAGAAGACAGATGACAACAACGGCGGCGTTTACGTTTACGCTGCGTTAGTTTTATGCGTTTGTCAGCCATGGCAGCAATGGAATGGGTACAGTTGAGTCCAAACTCTCCACAGTTTCAACTCCCGCTGTGGGTATTTTTATGGCGCTGCCAGCAGATTTTATGGCGCTACAAGTTTATGGGGCCTTTGGATTTTGGCGCTGCCTTCGCCCTTCGCGACCTCCCCCCAACCCCGCCTAACCTCTAAGCTTCTGGTCAGCGAAATCAATGAAGGAAAGGCGACAGGCGCAGGACAGGAAAGGACAGGACAGCGACGACGACGACAGCCGTGGACGGGACAAGGATCGCATCGCATCTCGCCGTCTGGCGCCAACATTCGCAAATAATTAAAAGTTACCACACACATGGACGGCGGCGGAAGGGGGTGAGAGATGCGGCCACCGAACTGAAAGCAGTTGGCAGCCCCGCAAAAGGACAAGGCACCACAGCGACAACAACAACAGCAACAACTACAGGAGCTACAGCAACGACGGCACGTCTGGAAGGACGTTTGCTGCATTGCGCTTATCCTTGTGATATATGAATATTGTGCACACACGCACGTAGCTGCGAGTTTTGGAACAGGAGCAGGAGCAGGACGAAGCTTTGTGCTGTGTCTGCCATAAGCCGTCAGTTTATGGGGGAACCTCACCGTTTTTACACACGAAAATAAAAGAATACAAAGCGAGAAATTTTAGCAGAGAAACTAAATAATTAAAATATAGATTTAATTTAGATTTTTAAAATGATTGAAAACATTAAAGAAAATTAATAAAGAGAATCCGAAATTTATATAACCTTTTTAATTTTTGCCAATTTTAATGATGTAACCCTTTGAAAATGTTGAATACTTGTGAAATTTTGTTTTCATTATTTTGTTACTTAATAATTATTTTTTATTAATTTAAATTAAAGTGGTAAATCTAAATTAATACAAATTGTTGACAATCCCTGGTTTTTTGGAAATTTTTTACCCCTAAGAATATCTGAAATATTCAAATTTTGTAAATTGTTTTTTACGATATTTTTTTCTTAACTAATCAAACTTAAAAGAATCATTAGTTTGTCAAAAAATAACTCATTTCAAATCGGAAAGCTTTTCTGTGATACTTTTTAATAGATTAATAAATCTGCATAAAAAAATTCAATATTTCTCCAAATTAATTTTTTGTCAAATTTTGAAAAATTTTATGATGTGACCCCTTATATAATTTGAAAAAATTTTAAATTTTTTTTTGTCTACCGGACATGGCTAGATCAACTCGGCTGTTGATGCTGATCAAGAATATATACGCTTTATAGGGTCTAAAATGCTTTTACCAAAAGGTAGCAAGCATTTGACTACAATTGGATACCCAACAAAAATATAAAACTTAATTAAAATAGAAAATATTCCAGAATTTTTAATTACTTCCAAGAAAATTCTAGGTTGCCCCATTTTTTCCTCGCAGTGCACTCCGTTGTCGTTGTCCTTCTGTTGGCAATTTGCGCCTACAACTAGCTGGGAGTGGGCCAGGATGTTGGGTCAGGGGCTAAGTGTAACAGTAGCAGGAGTCCATGTCCTTAACGGTCACGTGTTTGCTTTACGTGTTGAGAAAATGAAAAGAGCCGGGCTGGACTCGTGTGTGTGTGTCTCCGTGAGCCGTGTGAGGAGAGGTGTTGATGGGCCAGCGACAGGGACACCTGTGTCCATCTTTCCAGCCCATCCTGGCACCTTTCACTCCCCCAGTTAGTGGCTTGCTATTGCCATTGTTATTGTTGTCGCATATGTCTGCCCCTCTTTGGCTTAATGGAGTGCGTGTCCTTTGTGGCCCCCTCTATGCCGCTCCGCTTTTTTAAAGTGTTGTTTCTACTGTGGCAACTTTTTCGATTTCGCAACTTAAATGGAAAAACGGGCAGAAAGTTTTTATTATTTTTGCATATCATAATTCATGTTCTATTTCCGAGAACAGGGTCAGCCAGTCGCCCCTCGTTTTTCTTCTTCTCCCTTTATTATCCACCCGAAGGGCAATTAATATTCTTAATTAGGGTAATTAAACAGCGCAATGCTGACAACTATGCGAAAAACTTTACACCACGGCATGGGCTCCCTCGCTCCCTTGTTTTTCCTTTGCTAGTTCTTTTTCCACAGTGTCCCAATGAACAAACGTATATATATTCATAAAATAAAGTGAACAAAAAGCTGGAAAAAAACATAAATTTTCACGCCAGTCGAGCCGGAGTTCCTTCTCCAAGGTTCCGCCGCTTTGGGGCCTTGTTAGCACGCGAAATCGGGGATCGGATTCGAGGGAGAGTTGTCGAGATTTTTGATTTATGGCTGGCGGAGTTTGGATAAACAGAAGAATATACGTATATCTGTATAAACGGTCTTATACTCTTGGTCAAGTGTTAATTAACTCGCCAAAGCAGTTGGCCAACTCGATAAAGTTTTGAACGGAAAAAGGATTTGGTTTTTAGGAGAAATAATAAGAAAAATCATTTGTAATAAAATGATTTAATGCCTTCTTCATTTACACATTAATTGAAAATATGTTTTAAATCATAGTCTGAATGATTTATTGTAAAATTAAAATTAGAATCAACTTAAGAACATATTTAAAGTTAATTTTGTACTCTATTTCCTGAAGAGTTTTGGAAAAGAGTATCCTCTAAATCGTTGTAATTAATTCATTCTCTGCTTGTCTGAATTTTTGTTTTCATTTGGGTTTTGCTTTTTTGCCGAAAGATTACATAATGGGAGAACGGAAAAGACAGAATGGACTTGTCAGGCGATGGTGTAGGAAGATGGTGTGAAATTATGCTAAATGAAGTGTTATTTTTGACCACGGGTGGAATGACTTTTCTTAGGGCCCCCCTCTCTGTTGAAAATATAAAATGCCGGAAAACTACCCAAATTTAATGAAGCTTTTTCTAGAGTGTAAACATGGCGCTAACAAGTCGCCAGTTAAAGACCGAAAAAGAGAGGACAGCGAAACACGCTTGTAAGCAAATGTTTGGCAAAGTGGAACGGCGAATGCCAAGTGCTCGTAAATGATCTGAAAACTGAAGACTGGAAAACCGAAAACCGAAAGCTGGAAAGTGCAAGCCAAGTGCAAACTGCTGCTTAATTACGCCAAACAGCGAGCGAACAATGAACAACTGGCAACAACTGGCCCAAACAACTAGGAAGCACAGAGCATGGCATGGCACATCGCATTAAATGGCGCTCATTTGTTGTCAACAATGGCTGAAAACAACAAAAATGAGTAAATAAAAAAATATACAACAAAAAAAAAAGATATACAAAAAAGCAATAAAACGAGAACCCAGATTTGCCAACTCGGCTTTGTCTTAACTGCGCTCTGCAAAACTGCTAACAGAAAACTGTCAGCGGGAAAACTGAAAACTGAAAATGTGCAATGCCATGGAAATCTGATTCACGGCCAGTTTTTGAGGCAGTCCAACAACCATAAAGGTGGCCATAATAATTATAATAATGACGCCACGCACTTAGCTAGACGAAAGAGGTGCACTGTACAAAAAGTTGGGGTTTAATGGGTCTTAAAAGAAAATATTTTGTACTGAATATAAGCTCTTGAATTTGTTTAACTTATAAATTGTTTTTTTATCTTGCAGAATATTATTTAATTGATAGAATATAGTACTTGTATATTTCAGAATATTTTTTAGCCGGTTAAATAGTTTGTATAAGTATTTTTTTATATAAGGAAGTCTTTAAGTTATACAGTTTTCATTAAAGGTTTATAATAAGGAATTTATTTAGCGATAGAAAATATATATTTCTAAAAGAACTAGATGTTATAATTTTTATAACAATGATAAACCAAGAGATGGACTTTGTTTTCATGAATTCTCAGTAAATTAAATAAATTATATGATGTGTTTAATTTTCTTCTCAAGTCAGCTGGGTCTGAAAATAAATATAAATAAATTCCACCTTGTCTTTATACTGAGTGTCCCCTGTATTTGCTTGGCATTTGTCACGCTTATTACACACAGCGAAACTTGATGAAGTTTTGCTGTCCCAGTCCATCTTTTCTGGTGACTGAAAGACGCCGCGATAAGCCGCGTGCCATGTGCCTCCTGTGGCATGGCGTCTGTGCCCCCTTTAGCCCCAGCCAGGCCCCTTTAACCCCACTGATAGAGCCCCCTTTTAACCCCCTCTAAAAAAAATATAGTCCCTTTTTTAAAAGCAAGCAAAAGCAACGACGACAGTTGACAGTCGACGCGGCAGAGTTAAGCAAACAAAATTGCAGAAATTAAAATGTAAACAAATTGTTTTGTGTGCGGATGGCTGTTGTTGCAGTTGTTAGTGTTGCTACTGCCACGCCCCTCTACTGGGAGGACGGTACTGGGGACTGTGTGGCCATTAATCTGGCAAATGTCTCTGACGCCATTTAAGCCACACTTCACTCGAGTTTACTTCACTTGTCTTTGGTCGTAATAAACGACATCATAAACATCAGCATTCAACGTGATATGCATTGATAATGGACGGGGAGGCTCGGGAGGAAAACTTCAATCTCAAGTGCAAAGACAACACCAGCAGCAACAGCAACAGCAACATCGAGTCGCTGCTGAAAGGCAAACAAAGCATGACGGGGTAGAAATATGGCTAATAAAATAAAACGCCATTTGCTTAGCCACGACAAACGGCAGCGACAGCGGCAGCGAACTTAACTGCTCATCAAACGAGATATATATAAAAAGTATAAATAAAAAATAACAAACAAAAAAGTGGGGGAAAACTCTCCTCCAACTGAAGCGAAACTCTTTGTACGCCTACAACCTAGAGAGCTCTATCCCACTCTGGCCTTTTGCTGTTTGCTGGTAGCCAATGACAGCGGCAACATGTTGCTGAGACCGCCCCCCTCGCAAGCAACACGAGCAGCCAAGTGGCTGGATAAGCTCTGGTTTAATTTTTTTTTGCTGGGAAAGAGTCAAGGAAAATGTGAAGAAATTGGAGAAGAAAATAAAGCTGGGAGTTGGTTAAGGAAATTAAATGTTTTAGGTTGGGGGAGGAAGTTGTAAAGATGAGTTTTTCAAACTAGTTTCCACATTATGTTTTCATTATTTAAAATATTGTTAGAATTTCTTTTGAATTACATTATTTAATTGAATTATATTTTATATGTTTAAATATATTTTATGTATTTCCCAACCCTATTACAAACCCATTTCAACTTTAAACCAAGTTATTCCCCCAGCATTTGATTTGATTAATTGATTTCTTTCATAACAATTGTAATATCTTTCCACTGAACTGAACTACTTTGAACTCTGATCTCTGATATCTTCAATTACACTCGTATTTCTAACCAATTCATTATCACTTGGCTCTCCCCCGCTTGATCAACAACAAAACTCATTTATTATTACTAGCTGCTACTATAGTTACTAGCCAGCGATGATCATTTGCAATTGGGAGCCAGAGTCAGAGTCAGAGTCAGAGCCTCAGCCAGAGCCACAGCCTGAACCTGAGCCTCCGTCTCGGTTTCAATCTGAATCCGAGCTTGGCGCACTGCAATTAAAATGATCACTGTAATTTGAAAACGACTGCGAATTGGCCCGGACCAAATTTGACGTCAATATGTGAGCTAACGATATGCTAATTAGTTGGCACTGCGGCGGCTACCGGTGCTGGTGGACTTGGATCATTAATTAAGAGGGGCTCTGATCTCTGAGGATTGACGTTGCCCGGTTGCCCAGTTGCCCGGTTGCCAGTTACAAGTTGCAGGTTGCATCGCTACCAACTTGGCCAAGTGGATAATGCCAGATAATGGCGATTTCCTGCCACCAGGGCAATTGTTGCTGCTGCCGTGCCAAGGAGCAACCGAGCAACACCCCAGTAACACCAACGCCGGAGCAACACCAACACCATCATGAGAGCAACAGGCTGCCCCTGGCTGACCGCAACTTAAATAAAATTACATTCAAATTCAATTGTAAATGCATTTTATCTGTTGGTTTTGCTGCCACTGCCGCTGCCTGTGCTGCTGGGGCTGTAAACTGCAATCATGTTGCACATTTTTCTCTGGCAGGCCGAGGTCCCTGGCCAGAGACTAGAGACGCTGGCCTTTTACAATCAAATGTAATTATTTTTGCAATATACACCTTCAGCTGCTGCTGCTGCTGGGGCTGGTGCTGGTGCTGGTTGCTTAGCATACTTCCGTTTGAGCCACAAAAGGCCGCGCCCGAGCCTGCAACTTGCAACCTGGAATCGTCTCTGAACTTGGCCATATAGCCCGGGATCCCAAAGGGGGATCGGGATCGCGTGATCAAAGTCAATTTAGCTGCGATATACAGACACATTTGTTTTGCTGCCGCTGCTGCTGTGCTGGGCTGTGGCAGCCACTTCTGTTGCACGTAGGCCGGCCCAACGATCCTGTCGTCATCTGCTGCCGCCGCTGGTGCAGCTAAATTAAACCATTGCCGCCTTATCGTAGCCAACTAACTGAGGCGCCTAAAAGGGCCACAGAAATTGGGTAGGGGTTAAGAAAATTACAACAAAACAAAGGGAAAACAGGTTTGAAAGGTGGAAAACAGAAGCCTGGTCACACTCCTTTAAGGAAGATTATTCTGTGCTTCTATAAATAATTTGTTAGGAGGTTTTGCTTGCAATTTAATTAACTTACTTAAAAGTAAGTTGATGCAGAGCTTGAAAGAGTTATGTAAATTTGACTGAGAAACCAAGTTAAATGCATCACAATGCAGGCTGGTCTCACTTTCACTAGCGAAAAGCAAGGCTACACTAAAAAGTGAAAGACATATACTCGAACCTGGTCACATTCTTTAACGTGACACTTCCTCTTTTGGTTTTCTATTCTTGATTTTGGCAAATGTTTATCATAATTAGGCACACGATTCGCTGCTTAATTGCTGCATTAACATAAATAGCAGAAAAGAGCTGAAAACGAACTAAGAACCGAGAAACTCATAGACTGAAAACCGAAAAAATCGCCACAAGCAAAAAGTCTCAAGGGAGAAAGAGGTACAAAAAAATGGTTTCTTTGACCAAACTAAGGATCCCTGGCTCATTTCATGCTAATTATACATGGCCGGGCAAAATGAATGGCTGGAACGCCCGCCATTTTAGCCTAGACCAGAGCCAGAGACGAGCTGCGGCTTCATTTGGAGTCGGAAATTATTTAATTTTAACCTCTGGGGCCAGCAATCATCATTAAGCACGAGCTTCGAATGCCGCGTATTTGTTTTTTCTCTCGGTTATATATATTATTTTACTTCATTTTGTATGGGTATGGGTTCGGTTTGGGTAAAAGGTTTTGGGTCAGCGCCAAGGGGGCAAACCTTCGAGTCCGCCCACTCACTCCACCTTCGCGGTGGAATCAGCGGATCTCCCCTCCGCACTTCGTTTATCAGTCAAAAGCGATCTTTGCAATTAGCCTTAAACGCTTTTTGGCTCAACACGAAAAGGCCCAAGAGATCCGAAACTGAACTCAACTGGGTCATCCCATCCTCATCCTCATCATCGTCCTCATCCTCCCGTACACACACGTCACATTATCAGAACGAAATTATCGTATATCAACCTTCGGCCGTCGAGAACTGCAGCGCCTGCATATTTATTTTTAATCATCTTTGTGAAAGCAGGTGAAATTTTTGGCATTTATGAAAGTGCAGGCAGCAGCGTGACTCTGTTCGGTTCGGTTCGGTTCGTATAAAAATTAATATAGATTGCAAGCGGGGATACGCAGCGGCAACAAGTTGAAAGTTTTCCCTACCCGTTTCTCGTTTTTCGCTTTGTGTAAAATTTATTATGCCAAAGGCCGATCATTATCGGGTAGCCAAATTATATATGCGCGCGCGCACATGATGCGCATTAAGGGTTCCCGTACCCGTTTCCCACATCGATCCCGATCCTTGCAGGGATCTTTTAGCCCGGTTTTCTGTGGTTAACAGCCACTCGCACTGGCACTCGCACTCGCTGTTGCTCTTCGGGGCCAAAACTATAAAATGTCGCAGACTATAAATCCACTTGGGGCAATAAATTTCTCAAAATGTCAGCGCAGGCTCCCGCATTAATTACAGACTCCGCTCCGAGATCTTGCTGCAAATATATAGTATGTGGGGATATGGGATATGGGAGCCATGTTGCCTGTGGCACGCCAGCAACACCCGCATCTGGTCTGGCCTGAGTCTGGCCGCCACTCGGCACTCGGAACCACTTGGGTAATGTGAGCCGTTCCCTGGGCTTGTAATCAATAGTTGTAACCACCAAAAGTGCACCAAAGCCACAGTCAGTGGAACCACTTGTCGAATTGAGTAAAGAGGAGAACGAATTCCAGGCGATATAAAGTAGAAATAGCGAAGATATTCAAATATTCAAATGATCAATAAATACCGTCTTTAGGGATTTTTAAGTTAAATAACTATCACAACAGTTTTATGAAAATTTAATTATTTTCAAATACATTTTTTCGTTATTAATCAATGTTTTATTTAAATTAAAGCTATATTTATTTAATTAACCTGCATATATCGAAAGTTTATAGTGCTATCGATATTTTTTAAGCCTTCCCTAAGTCATTTCCATCCATGTTAATGCTGGAGAGTGCTGCCTTTTGTGACCGCAAAGGCAAGTGCAAAGCATTCAATTTTTGCCCCGTTGACTGCAACAAGTTCTTTCAATTTGCGTTGCCAGGTGGAGTCCACAACAACAACCACAACAAGAAAAACAACAACAATAAATGCAACAAAAATAATAACAACAAGAACAAGCCATAAGAAATAAACAAAAACAACACCATACAATTGCAAACCTGCGCGTGTTTTGGCTCGCATTTTGATTGCCTACAAGCCGTTGGCTGTCACTTTGCATTATCCCGAGTTCCAGAGTTCAGAAAAGGGGGTTTACTTTACCAGTGAGTTGAGGGTTTTTGGAGGGGATTTTGAAAAGGGTTTTTGGGTCGGAAAGGGGTTTTGAAGAGAGCTTGAAAATTCATATAAAATGAAGCTATCGAAGTAAAGGGTATTTAAAGGATATCAGAGAGAAATTTTATAGTATCTGAATTTTTGACTCTGTAATAAGCTAGCGGGGATGTATCTAGTATTTCGAAATAAAGCATATATCATAGGAGATTTTTCCTAGATTTCTTTTACTTACTTTTCTACAAGTTCTTTAATTTTTAAGTAATCAATAAAGCAGAGAAAATACTTTTAGTTATATCAAGACTTTTCCTACTCCTCCTAGATATTTTTATTTCCATATCTAAGAGTCAATAGACTCACTTAAAGGGCTCAAGCATCAGTGGGTTCCATTTAAAACAATCTTTGTTAGTGCCTGTCAAGCAATTGAAAATTCCTCATTGACAATAAATGACCCTAAGCTTCCTTGGTTATTTTTCTTTAGACAGCTCTCCACGGGGAGCACTCCCCGGCTATTAATTTTCAGTGTCCGATCACAGTTTTGGGGCTTTTGATTTTCTTACTGGTTTTTTGGGTGCGATTAAAGCGCAATTATGCTGTGTTTGATATGTTAATTTCGCTGGATCGCTTGAAAAGAACACACAATTATGATGCTGGTGCTGCTGCTTCAGATGCTTCGGATGCTGGGGCTGCTGGGGGACGATGGCTAATTTATGCAGCTCGTGTTGGCCAAGAGATCGATTGATCGATGGCTCAAACTCATCACCGCCAGGTGTTAATTGATTTCATTCGCTTGTAATTTGACTCGTTTGTTTATGGCCCCGTGTGTATTTACCGTTCGCGTCCCGTTTCGTTTCGTATCGTATCGTTTTGATTTCGAACTGAATCGCTTGCCAACTCAATTATGAAGAGAGACAAAATTTCGGGGCGCACAAATAAAACCAAAATCGAACGAATGAAAAGTCGAAAACTCAGAAACTCCAACTCCGGCGTTGTTCAATGGGCTCGCGAATGAATGGAACTGCGCCTCCGCTGCGTGCTGCTATGGCTTTTCTCTCGGCTTTTTGTTAATTAAGCTGTATTTCAGGCAGCTGACGGATTTATGAATAAAGCGCCACCAACGAGACTTAAAAATTCAAAAATGCGCCAAACAAAAAATCAGCAGCATATAAAAAATTGAAAGAAAAGTCTGCACAAAAAATCGGCGACGCGAAAAAAATCGATAAGCAAATGTGATGACACCCGTAAAGCGAGCACTCTAGTTTGGGGCGTGTCAAAAGAAATCTGAATGGATTTCTTAGCCATCTTGGCCATCTTCGGTACTTTGGAACATGTGAAACGCTTTTCTGGCCTTAATCGCCACTGGCCAACTTGGTTATTTGCAATTGCACTCGCAAATTGGCAAAGGTCGCCGGCCAATTGAGTTGTTGTGTTGCTCTTGCTTGACGTCATGTTAATTTTTTTGTTTGTTTCGTGTGTGTGTGTGCCTGTTGCCAACAAATGCCGATTTTTATGGTCAGGTTGCCGCCGTCGCAGTTGGAGCTGCTTCAGGGGGCAGCCTCAGCCTCGATCGCCGGTTGCGACTGTCGCAAGCAATTAATCTTCAAAAGTGGCCAGGTCCAGCTGCATTTACTTTTTATTTCATTTTAGTTTTTTGTGTTTTTATTTAGTTTTTTTTTCTTGTTGTTGTTGCTGAGGAGACGCTAAACGAGACGCGACTTGGCAATCTGTCTAGAGAACTCAGCTTCAGTTGGTTTCAATGGCGACGACGACGACGACGACTCCTTTGGCGGAGAGAAGGTCGTGGACGACGCCCCCGCCAGTGGGGCACCTTAGAAGCTTATAAGGGAGATACTGGCTATCGGAAGTCTGTATTCTATATATTCTTGAAGAGCTTTTATCTTAAAGAGACGAAATTTTCCTAAATTTATTAACTCTTTAAGGTTCAAGATCATTCTCTAATTATTTGTTAATTAAATATTAAGTTTATGGACAAACATTTAGGTTTCCTTCTCTGTTCAAGACATTTCTGCTTTATAAGATTGATCCCTTGGGGATACATACCCCTTACCCGTACTCCTCCATCACAACCACCCCCTCGCTGCGCCCCTGAGTTGTCCTCGTCGCACACGCATTAAATTCAAAATGCGTTTCAGCTTTTTTTTTATTTTTGTGAAGGTTGCCTGGCCAGGTGGAGCTGAGCTACAGCCTAAAGCTGCAGCCAGGCCAGGGTTGTCATTTTGGCAGCCAAAAAAATAAATATAAAATAAGGCAGAGAGTGCAGCTGCCGACTTGATAGCAAACTTACCTCTTTGGCTTAGATGGTGGCTCACTCCAAACGCTGATGATCTGGCATAGTCTGGAAAAATCGGAGAAGAAGCTGGGGTTAGAGATTGAAGATTTCGGCTGATGATGAGGTGGATGCTGCTGCTGTTATGACAAATTGTGCGGATTTTTCAGCTGCTAATTGCTGCGGTAATTAAAGCAGAACACACAGCCGAGCGCGTAGATCATTAATCAAGCTGGAAATAGTTGGCAGGTTGGACAAAACTCTTGGCTCTCCGATCGCCGTACGCCGATCTCGGATCTCCAATCTTGAATCTCAGGCTCATAAATATTTAATGGCCTAGGCAAATAGCGAATACAAACACGATCAGCTGGCGTTCGAGTTTGTTCTCAGACTGCCTGGCGATTTAATGAAAATTTTAGACAACTTTTAGTGGAGCTGCCAGCCTCTACAACTATCTATATGTTACATATGCCTGGATACATACATATATATATCTCCCTCCACTGGACATTGATTGATTGAAGTGTTTTAATATTAGTTACAAAATTAGCCCCCTGAAAAAGAGCGGTTACCACCCACCAACTTGGGCAAATTAAGTGGGCGTGTCAAACGCAACCGAAAACCGAAAAAACAGTGGCCAAGATTTTTAAGCTAAGAGAAAGAGATATCAAAAACAAAGGGGTTAAAAGCCGCCGCCACCAACTGATTGATGGGGAAACCGTTTAGAATCGCCTTCGATAAATAATAATTTATTTATTTTTTGCTCATTAATCCAGTAGCAACAACGGCGATAAAAAACAAACAGATGTCAAAGCTGCAATTGTGGCTGCTGCCTTTTAAGGACTTGACAATTGCGGCTATTATTTGCTAATTCTTTAAGCAATTTATAACAAGATTTGCATTGAATAGAGGGGAGTTGGGGATGGTAAAAGGTTCGATATGGGAATATTTTGTAAATCGATTAAATATCGGTTTTTGTGGATAATATCAAAATAATACCTATATTTAGACTAAGCAAAGGTCACAAGGGAAAGCTTTATTTTTAAGCCTGTTAAAACAATTTCTTTAAGCACCATCTAAGCAGAGGAAATTTGAGTAGTATTTAGAATATAAAAAAACACTGTATCGATAATAAATCGATTTGTGTCTATATCGTCCAAAGCCTCCATTAACCAACATGAAGAAAGTAAAACCGATTATAAACCGATATAAAGAAAATTTACAGGATCTTTTTCGATTCGCATATTAAACCGATTTAATAGTTCTTTCATCGATACATCCGAAGGGGAGCTTTATCTTCTCAATGCGAACATCTCTAATGCGAATAGGGTGCGGGTGCTGGTGCTGGTGCTGGTGCTTTGTTTTGCCTGCTAATTGGCATGTTGCTGGCATAGCTGCGACATGTTGCTGGCGGGTGCAATTGAATCGATTGCCACCTGTTGCAATTAGGCATGCAACATGGCATGTTGCGGGCTGCGGTTGCGCTGGCATGCAAGTGTGGCACATATGACCAGCAGCAATGTGACCAGTTTTGTGTTTTTTTGTGGTGGCGGCGGGGGCCGCCGCGCTCCTGCAGCTGTGCGACCTTAACAAATATGCGGCCAAAAGGCGAAAAACTTGTTCCAACGAATATATCTGTGCGACTGCATGTATCTGTATCTGTATCTATAGGCGGCTGTGGCGCAGCTGTGGCCCGACTGATAAACTCTGGCTCCGGGCTTATCGCACCCCCACAACAACAGCAGCAACAGCAGCAGCAGTAGGAGCAGCAGCTCACCAGCAAAGCCAGAAGCCGCTCCCATCCCGCTTATCTCATGAACCTTGGCCCCTCAATCACTGAATCTCTGTGCGTGAACTGGACCAAGGCGCTGGCATCACGCTCCCAAACTCAAACTATTCGACAACGCCTACTCAAAAACACTAAACACCGAATGCCGAAGCCGGCGATAAAGATCGTTTTGTGTGCGTTATTGAAATTCGAATTTCAAATGAGCCACGCAACAGGGAAAATCTATTTCGGTGGGAACTATTTTTTGTATATTTTCCGTTCAGGCTTTTTGGGTTATGGCTTGTGGTGGCACCACACACAAAAATATCTGGAAACCGTTTGACTTTTGCAGTTAAACTTTCAAATGCAATTAGTTGCGGGCATAAATTACATACAGAACCTCGAACTGACCACTGAAAGAGCTGCTATTAAAATGATTGCCCGCGATGTGGACATGGACATGGACATGGACACCCTGCGCCATAGATTGAGGGCGGCGGTGGAGGGTCTGCTCCAGTCGATTCTGTGCTGTGCAGTGTTCCACCTACTACAATCAACGAGGCGTGCATGCAACGTAGAAATTGCAGCCTGGCGGCAAGCAACATCGGCAGCGCAAAATTAGCAGCGCGTGCTAAACAATTGCCCCGAGCAACAGTAGCAGCGGCAACAGAAGCAACAGCAGCAGCAGCAATTGCTGTAACAATACACACCCACACTAGCAAAAAGAGGCACTGCGAGAAAAATGAGGCAAGATATGTATTAAGAGTGTTACTAGATGAGAAGATACAATAATATTTACAAGATACTTTCTAACTGCCTTCAAAACCTTACTTTTAGGTGTAAAATCAAGACCTTTAAGTAACTAATCTTAAGAGAAGTTAAGCTCAGTGTCTTACAGGCAAGTTTGCATATTGTTTTACCAGCAAATATGGCGGCAACAACGCCGGTACAAGCACAGCGGCAACTAGCGTTGGTAATTGCAACAATTTAACGGTCTGTCGCTTGGCTCTGCGCTTAAGTGTACTTTGGTTGCCCAGTAAAGCCCCTCTCTATCGCTCTTGCCTCTCTTTCTCATCTGCGATGTGTTTTTTTCGGCTGCCTACAACTTAATCAAAAACTAATTGCATTTGCATAGAGATGCTGGAGTTGCCACAGTAGATGTTGCTGCTCCTGCGTAGGCAACGCCACGGATGTGGTTTTCAACGCTTGGCTGTGTCAACTTTCAATCAAAGTCAACAAAAAAGCACAAAAAAAAAAAGAAATACAAGCGAGTAGAAGGAGGCAACTGTGGTTTAGTTTAACCAAGCCCAAGACTTGCCAAGTTGCAAGTTGCTTCCTGGCAGGCAACCGCAACTTCTGCTTCTGCTAGCGGGTGCTGGCCATCTCTCAGGTGGTCAGTTTTGGATTTACTCAACCGTGGGAGCCCCCAGTGTAAAGAGTAAATTAAAAACACACACACACACATAGCACACATAACGCACATAAAGAAAGGAGGAGGTGCAGTGCGAGTATCCCTGGGATACTTGGAGATGCTCGGTTACTGGAGATACCTGCGCATTCTAATTTATATGGCGGACGCCCGCGCAGGCTACGCATTTCTGCACGAAAGCCACAGGACGGGACAGGCTGGCGGACTGCGACTGCGACTGATGGATCACCGTAGATAAGCGAATCTCGCAGATAATCGCATCACTCACTGGGAGTCGCTCTCCAGGCAGGTTGCAGGTTGCTGCACACAGTCCGGAGTCTGCAGTCTGTAGAGACATGCAATAATTTTCAAACAGCAGACACGGCAGCATCTCCAGACTCCGCCGCGATGATGATGCATGACAGTGACAGTGCGTTGTTGCTGATGTTCCTGCTGCTGCGTCTGATGCTGCTGCTGCTGTTGTTGCATGACATTAAGCATGTTGCAAACAGACGCTGCCTCGCCAAACTGACAATGAGTCCGGCTGCAGCGAATTGTGGGTGCCTCGGAAATTAGCCGCAATGCCGGAGAGAGGCAAAGGAGGCCAGAAAAACAAAGCACTGAGAAAAAAACTTATAAAAAAACATTCAAAGAACATACAAAATATTCTTGAAGATCGATCTTCATCTGGTCACTAGGTTTATAATTTAATAAAAAGGTAAACCCTTGTCGAAATATTGTTATTTACCATTTTAATGTTTACTGTTTAGATATTGCTACTAAATATTTTAAGTATTTTGTTTTGTTATAACAAATCTCTTTTTAATTCCTTCCAAAACTTCATTTCTTTCTCTGCACCTTAAAACTTATTTTCATGCTTCATCTGCAACTGCACTCGGAGAGAGGCCAAGTTTAGTTAAAGGCAAGTAAAAAAACAAAATCTTTACAAGCGCAACGAAAGCTGAAATGAATTACAACTCCTACGGCATTCACCGGCTTTGTTTAGAGCAAAAAATAAAAATAAAAAAACCAAAGAAAAAATCAATTAAAATTCATAGCTTTTATGCACTCCACGATCGAACTTCCCCATTCGATTTCTGTTATTTATTTATTTTTATTTTTTCGGGAACGGTCAGCAGCTGCTGACTGAAAATGTAGCTGGCGCCAGTCGAGTTCAGCTGATAAAAATCACGCCGATGCAGCATCAGCACACACAGAAGATTTTCTCTCTTTTTTTCGGTGGGGGGAAGATGTTTGAGGGGGGCAAGCGGCGCTGGGCTTTATGTCTAGCCACCGACGCAGTTGCAGGGGCAACGTCAACGGGGCCTCATCATTATCATCATTAAAATGTCAGTTAATAATTTCTACCTACCTCAAACCCCTCGTTCCCCCCCCCCAGCTCCTGAGAGTGGATCCCTCTTCCCTTTAAGCATTTTCGAGTGGTTTACAACATTCGAGGGCCGCATGGATTTCTGCTGTTTTCTTTGGCTACCTGGTCGAGTGCGGTGTGCGTCGGTGTCTGTGGGTGGCCACCGACCAACCCCGACCATGAACCCAACAAAAACTTTTAAGATGACCTGATTTTGGGGTTTTAAGAATATAAAGATGAGCTTATATCCTGTCAAAATAATTGTAAATATTTTAAAAGGTTTTTTTAGGATTGGAATTTGGTATTTTCAGCTTTATCAATTTCTAAAGCTAATTATTAAACTCCTTGGTATACTTCATTTCTATAAACCTTATAATTAAGAACCCTTAATCTTAGACCGATATTCACTATCGATATTCGATATACATCTTGTACAACCCTAATCCTGTCGCACTCAGCCATCAAGTTCGTTGCTTGAGTCTTTTGTTTTTGCAGGGAAATGTGAAAAATGCTCAAATTGCAGTGGGCAATATCAACAATAAGCAGTCAGGCTGCTCCGGCTGCTGTTGCTACTGATGTTGCTGTTGCAAGTTGCTGTTGCACCTGCAGACAATTGCTAATAATTATTTATGCGGCCCAGGGGCTAGAGAAGTGCGGCGTAGCTGCCACTTGGCATTGGCTACTGTGGCACTCCTCCCTCTTAATTTTTTTTTTAGCCCCCCTTGCCGGCTCATCAGGCAGTTAATGACCAGTCGACGTGGTCATCGCCATTCCCTGGCAAATCCATAATTATGCTCACCGATATACAGACTTGGAGACTTGCAGCCTAGGCTTTTCATTCCTCCATTGGTGTTTTCCTTTTAATTTTTTTCTTCAGTGGGTGGAGTTACGCCTTGTCTTAGCTCTCTTTTGCCCGTCTCTTGGCTATTTTTCATTTAATAATATTTTGTTACTTTATAGGCCGAAGCGACAAGCTTGTTTACAAGCTCCAAACATGCAACAACTTTAATAGTTGTTCGTTGGCCAAACGGCGAAACAAATGGAAGGAAATCAAGAGAGACTTTTTAGCGTTGGAAGGAGACAGTGATAGAAGAGAGGAGTGTGAGGGGGAGAGGGGAGAGGGGCTAACAAGCGCCGCAAAAAAATTAATGTCTAATAAGTTGCTAAAGAAAATATTAGTACACATTTTTTTGATAACGTTAGGTTTAAGATTTGAAGCCAAAATAACTCATTTCATCTTTAAAATACATTTAAAAATTTTGGTTTTCGTATTTTTAAACATAAAAAAAACTGTAAAAACATTCTAATTTTAATACAAAACTATATTTATAACTTTTATATTTCCCACTATATTATTTTCAAGTCAATTTTCTCTCTGTGCTTCTTACATTGCGGTCGTAAGTTGTGGCATTTTGCGCACTTCCTGTCGCCTGTCGGACAAAGTTTCTTCGGCTTCTTGTGGCACCCTCGTTATCCTTTTGCTCTTGCCGCTCCGCCACAGAGCTCTCATATCCTTCACCAGTTCCTGAGTTAGGCAGTTAGCTCCCTCGCTTTTGAAAACTTTTTTGCCACACGCACGCATTGCAGTTGTTTTGCATAACGCCTTTAGCTGCGGCAAGTATTGGCCCCTCCGCTGCGCTCCAATTTTCTCCACCCTTCTTTTTTTAGCGATTTTCCATTTTCCATTTCCATTTCACTTTTGCACAGAGTAATTCACACACAGAGACACACATTCAGCTTGATCGTTCGCCCTTGCATGCGATTAGTTTGGTAATTTGATTGCGCCAGTGTGTCGCTGTTGTGTATCTGTGTATCTCTCGGATACTTGCCAGTTAAGTTGTTAAACTTTGTCCTTGTGCGCCTTGCGTGCCGGCTAATTGAAAGGATTTGTGGGGATACGTTAACCGATGACTGGCAGAGGAAGGGGTGCGCCGCCAGAGGCATTTCCTGCTTAGAGGCATTTTCCTTTTGGGGCCCTGGGAAAACGGGTATCGGCTGCAATTAGTTTGTACTGGAAGAAAGGGAAAATCTGCAGCATCATCTAATCTAATCAAAGGGAACTGCCTGGCTTGCGTAATAACTTCCGTTTCTAGCTTCAATTAAATCAATAACTGGCTAATCAGTCTTGGTTCTTTTTTTTCGGAGCGAGGGCCGGACTCCGCTTTCATGGAGTTTATAGTTGCATATCCGTTTTGGGCAACGAAATCACGATCATCATCATCATCACCATTGTCGTCGTGCAGCGCGGGACCTCAGCCTATCCTTTGCCAAGTCATTATCCGCAGTCGGAGCTCCGTGGCTGCCCCGTTCTTTTGGACCAGTTTGACAGGTGTTTTCTTGCCGCTGACTGAAGCCCGATTCTATGCGACGTCGGCGCTGTTTATTTGTTTTGTTTAACCGTCGGTGTTTTTTGGCCCGGGTTTTTTTTTCGGAGGGGTCCGAGTCGGGTCGTGTGGCGTCGCCTGAATGTTTTGAATGCAAGCGGTTCTCTACTCGTATTTTAAATACGCTCTGACATCAGAGCCCCAGCTACAGCTACAGCTTCAGTCTCCATCTGAGTCTCCATCTCAGTCTCCATTTCCATCTCTTCTCCTTTTCTTCGTCTGCTTTAATTATAATTTATCTGACTTGTGCCTTAGTCGGCATCGACGACATCCCGCGTGAGCGTATCTCAAAGTTTTTGACTTTTATCTGCTGCTGAATTGATGAGTATATAATAAGACTTTATTGGTCGAAAAGCGGCTTTCAGGAATTTCTTTCAGTCAAGTGGAATGGGAATGGGAATGGGTATGGGAATGGCACTGCCTGTCGCCTGTCGTGGGTGTCGTTTCTCCTCCGGGCAGCTCCAGCAAGTCCTTTTTGGCGAGCGTGAGAAAAAGAATTCTGAAGCGCTGCCCTTCTTCGATTCCTTGTGGTTTCTCTGGCCAATGCATTTCTCTTGTTGTTGCAAGAAATAAAACAAAAAAAGAAGTAAAACCAAAGGAACGCGCGTATGCCTTGGAATTTTGAGACGTTCCTCAGTTTTGGTATTTTTGCTTCTTTTTTCCCCCTGTTTTGTATTTCGAATAAATTGCAAGCGGAAATCAGGCAAGCCACTCAACAGGCTTCCCTTTTCCTGCGGTCAAGTTGCTAAAATAAATTCAACGGGAGGGGAAATATACTATATAGTATAGGCCAAGTTAAGCACACACGTGCCAGCAAAAATATACAGAAACCAGAGAAAAAGCCAATAATAAATGTACAAAAACAAACAAGAAACACATTTGTTAGACGAAAGCCGCTGGAAATATGCATAAACATAATAATAACAAGTCATTTACATATTCATCTAACATCGGATTGAAGCCTAAAACCATAAGTCAGGCATTGAGAGCTGGGGCTCTCTCAACTTATTCGATACTTAAAAAATTTGTAGAAAGGCAAAAAAAAAAAAAAAATAGGAAGAACTGTAAAAATAATCGCGCGACAAATTTATGATTAGTTGGGTGTTCGACTCGTTTTCCACTCCCCCTGCATTTTTTCCACCTGCCTGGGTTCATTGTAAATGTCATCGATCGGTTTTCATTGTGTTCGAAGCGGGAAGAGAAAAATCGTTTTGGAAAAAATGCTTTGGCGACATTTCTTTCCCGACTTTGAGGGGCGTTTGGGAGGTGGCAACAACAAAGCGGCTTACACTTTGTTTACAATGTTGCCTGGCTATTTTACAGATATTTCTTCTGCTCCTCTCTTGCCTCCCTCCGGCTGCTGCGTCAATATTGATCCATAAATAACAGAGATCCCCAGCCAAAGCCGAAAACTAAAAAACTAAAAAAAAAACCGAAAACTAAAAAACTGAAAACCCAGACAAGCGGCCACGTTAGACGCTCGGCGGAGAAGATCTGGCCGAGCGGTCACGTCTCAAGTGAAAATGGTTTTTAGGTGGGCAATGCCTAGTGAAAATTAAACTGTCCCCTGGGCACGTCAACGCCATCATCATCCGAAGTCTGGCCAAAAAGGCGAGCTGAGATGCGTTTGGGCTGGGCTGAGTCTGAAGAAGACAACAGTGGGACAACTTCTTTAGGCCCTTGGTCCAGGGATTCAGCTAAGACAAAAGAGGAGAGTCGTGTTGGCTAAGGAAAATGTGACGCCTTTGAATACCCTTTGATAGGTAGCTAAGGAAAATGTTAAGGAAGAAAATAAATTATACAAGAAATTCGCTTACATCCCTAATGAAATAAATACTAATCATTCCTAAATATATATATATTTTATTTATCGATCTTACAATTTATCTCACTTTTGTTTTAAGCTATCTATTCAATATATTCATTTTAATAGCTTAATACATGTATTAAACATCTGGCCATAAATAAATGTTTATTTATTTAAGGAGTCAAATGTTTTTTCCATTGTTTCGAATTCAGAGAAATCAATAAAGAAAATAATTTATAAAAGTGAATGCCAAATAAGAGTTGTTTATTAAAGAAATGTATACGTAGAGGGGGCGTAAGAAGACTTCACAAGAGTTGAGATATAAACAGGTTATTTTTGTTCAAAGACAAAGACTTGAAACAATTGAACGATCTTGTTAACTTTATTAATGACAAAAGTATTTCCTATTATTTAACAAAGATTTTCTAACTCATATTTATTGTTAACAAAAGTATTAAATAAATTTGTTTTTTTAAGAAAGCCACAGCAGCTATGATCTCAATATCATAGCTTAGTTTTAATTTATTAAATAATTGAAAGCATTTTAATTTAAAGAATTAAGAGCTCTTGTTTTATATATTTATATACAATAAGTAATACGCTTAACTCCTTATATTTTAAAAGGTATCAAAGAAACAAGATAACAAAAAAAACCGAAAAACCAAAAGTGTCAACTCTAATTGCCTTTTGCTTGGACAGCGTTGAGATCTGATCTTCAGGCTTCAGTCTCCCAACTCCAGTCTCCAGCCTCTGGACCCTTTCTCGCGTTCCGCGAGAGAGTCTGCGGAGAATGCCCAACCATATGTAACCCCTCTTGGTCCCCTCAAAGTCGGGGTCTTTTGGTCAACTCTGGTCGTCAAATATTTGAGGTTGACTTTGGCTTGCGCTTGCGCAAATACTAATAAAATTTCGGTTAATTTTTTTAACTCGACACGCACATACACACGCACACCACACACAGACACACTCGGGTTTTTATTTATTTGCTGTTGCTGTTGTCGCTCACTTGACTGTAATGGATTTGTTGGCATGAAGATATTTCTTTATTATTATTATACGTTTTGTCGGTTGTCGCTTACTTAAAACAATTTCGACGGAGGGACGACGACTTTCCTTCGACAAACAGCGGCGCGGGGGATTACATAAATTAGGCACTCGCCGCAATTCGAATTTAAAGTGCAATTCATATACGGAGATACCACAACACTCCGTGGGGATTTATGGAGCCCATTAGCTTTTCGGGGGTGGTGCGGTCTCAGTATGAATCTCTGGCAAATCTCTGGCAAGTGGAGCTCGTAAACAAACATTACAATTAAGTTTTATGCGACAGACATTTGCGCTTATAAACTCAGCGAAAATATTGGTTGGACTAAAAGCCAGTTGCGGATTTTCGCAGGAGAAGGAGGTACAGGTTTTCAACAGCTACAGGTTTTTCACTTTATGAGTGAAAAAAAACAACAAAAATAGAAAACTGCGACAACAATCGAAAGATCTTGCGGTGGGTCTTGTCGTGACTCAGATGCCTTGTAATCAGGCCAGGCGGTTTTATGCAATGCCCGTAAATTTCCTAACCCGATCCACCCACCACTGACCACTCGAGACTATGCCTTATCACCGGAGAGACGCCTCCCTTATCACGAAAACCCCCGTCGCCCAACTCCCACTCCCACGATGGGCATTTGTACAGTAAATGGAATTGTTTTTTTCGCGGCCAGAAATTCATGAATTGCGCGACTCGAGCAGTGACGTAAATCGAAGGACAGATAGGCCAGATCGGGCGTATAAAGCGTATATAGTATGTATATGATAACACCCGACCATGTGCGGTGGGTGGCCGCAATCGAAATCGAGCAATCTCCGCTCACGATTCTATTCTAGCTTTGTTTTCGTCTCTATTCTCTATTTCCCCCAGCGGGCAGAACTCGCCATTTATTTATATGTGCGTTTAATGCTCATTCAATCCGTAATCAGCGATCTATGTAGTCCAATGACGTTAATTGAAACTACTCGAGATTAAAAGTTGTTTTCAAGTACGTGCTGCGTCCGCTGCCGCCGCGCCAATGGCCCCTCCGCCACTAAAAAATTCGGTTCATTGAGGACTGCGTGTGGTTCGGCTCCCTTCTGATATGCCAAAAAAATAGAGGCAAAGAATTATAATAAAAACAAAATATATATAAAGCTACAAATACGGTGGGAACTGAGCCTATCTAAAGTAAACCTCAGACTGAAATTTTGTGCTGATAAACTGGTGTCGTGTCGAGTCTGGGAAAATTAAACCACAAGTTAAATGAGTTTTCGTTTTAAGATATAGAAAATTTAAAAGTTTTTACTAAGAAATATTCTATAATATTTGGAATTTATTTTCAATATTTTTTTACCTCCCAAGTCCCTCAGAAATCCCCAAATTTAATTAGAGACATTAAGACAGAGTCTGAATTAGATCAGTTCTCTGGAAATAACTCTGATTCTATGTGGGACAAAACCACCAATGAAAATTCATTAGAAGATCTCTTGGCTCAACTCCTCCTGCTAATTGAAGGGGTGTGATCCGGCGGAATGGATCACTGGGGATCCTCCTCCTCATCCAATAAAGGCTCTAATGAAAAACAAAACGTTTATCAAATGCATGATAACAACGCATGTCCAGGGCCGATACAAACCGATCGGAGGCCCTATCAAATGGCGGGGAGATCGCCCCAAAAAGGTGTTAAACTCTTGCCAACTGTGGCGCAGACATGGCAGCGTAGTCTTTGTTTTATTGTTTAACGCATTCCAATTAACATCTCCAATGATCTGTCTGATTGTGTGTCTCTCTTAACGCACACGTGATGATTGAATTTTAATTTTAGCTTGGCAACTCTGGGCCGAAAAGCTTTAACCTTTTGTGAACACCTTCGCCGCCTCCATCCAGTTTTATCTTTTTCTTTACATTTTTTCCCTGCGTTTTTTTTTTATATATTTTCTGAACCGGGCACGACTAATCCAAATCAAATGGCTTCTCCAAATCAATTCGTTTTCAATCGTTTAAAGTTAATTAACGCGCCAGAATTTTATTTCACTTTACACATTCCTCTTTCACTTCTACGGCGCTGCTGCTCCTCCTCCTCCACCTTCTCCTTTTGTTCTGTTACACGCTTTTGTTTTGCTGTAAATTTATTTTGTGTTTTTTACCTTTTTAAACTTTTGTTTTTCCCTTGTTTTCCTTCTTTTTTTAAGCCCGCGTATTGTGTGCATTTTTGTTGCTGCTGAAATAAGCCCAACGTCTCAATTTCAATGCGCGCTCTTTTGTTGTTCTTGCCATTTGGTTTGTATTAAAATTGTTAATTTAAGGCTGTGTCAGAAATAAATTAACCAATGAACCAGGGACCTTAGCTCAACCCACTGAAAGGGGCCAGAAAGAGGGGAAAGATGCACTAAGAAAATTGGGAATTAATTGAGAAAGTCAAGAGCTGAGAAGATTGGGTTTTAAAATATTTAAAAAATATTTTTCTATAAGGAAAAATATTTTAAAAATTTATTGTGTAGCTATTCTTTTATTTATTGAATATAAAATTAATATAAATATCAAATGATTCTATATTTTTATTTACAAAATTCGAAATATAATAAACATGTCAAAAGAATTTTTAAGACGTTGGTCTCAATTGTATTTAATTATTATTTATTCTTTGAATATGAAAATAAAAGTAATATCAAGTAATTAGTTTTAAAAATCTTCACCCATGGTCTTCTAACTTTTTCTCATAGTGTATAGAAAATAGTGAGAAATGGGGAGCAGAGTGCCGAATGCCGAGTGCCTGTGTTGTGTGTGGAAAATGCAAATTGCAGCTGACTCCGAGGTCCGTTCTGTGCGCCTCAACAAAAAAAAATGGCGTCGTGCGGGTGAGGCTCAACGTCGAACCCGAAACCACTGAACACAGCCGCCGCTGCTGCCGCACCACCTGAGTTAACTGCAGCACCACCCGCTGGTCCCCCTTTCCCACCCCCGTTTTAAGGCTGCTTTATATGCCAAAAGCAGTGGGTCCGATCGGCAGACGTCGCCGTTCGTCATATATGGCGCGGTGCGTATAAAGCCCGGGGAATCGGTGGATCGGTATATCGCAGGAGAGCGGAGATGTCAGAGGAAAAACTGGGGAAAAATCACTCGCCAGACTCGCGCGACATATTGAGAAATGTGCAATAGCCTAATGCCCATTTATGGCATCACTTTTCATGGCAAGTTGCATTTATCGCCGATCGAATCGGAATCGGAATCGGTTTAGAGCGATCGATCAAACGTTTTGGCCTGCGAGACAGCTCGAAAAACAAAAAAGCCTAGAATTTTGATTTCTAGGGTATCTCAAAGATACAGACAGAGTTTATGCTAATTTGTGGAGTGTAAAGAAGGGGGGAAAGTATGGGAGGTATTGGTTTTAGAGAAGGACAGCTCTTTAAAGATTGATTAAAAGGAGGTTTTAATACCGTATATCAGTTTATATAAATTATAAATAACAAAGTGATAACAATATTAATTATCTTTTAGAAAACCTTAGATATTTCTGTCTTAATCCAAGGCTAAAACTAGATAATCACTTTTGATTTGAAATAATTTTAATAAAGCAAACTCTTTCCTTATCCTTTTAATTAATTCCCTTCCTCATTACCTGATTTTTGGTTGCCTTTAATTTGTATAAAAAAAATCCTTTGGAATACTTGTACATACACCATCGAACCCACCTTCGATAGCTCTTCTGTCAATGCCTTTAAATGGTATAAATTACCAATGAATGACATACGATTTAATTGCCCAGCCTGCTAGTAACTAGCAACTAGCAAACTAGCAACTTGCAACTAGCAACTTGCAACCAGCAACTTCTGCTGCATACAGATCAGTTTGCGAGAGATGTTGCCAGTTGCTGGAATTAATTAATATTGCACTTTTGAAGCGCGTGCATACAAATTTGTCAGCTAGTCTGCGGCTCAGGTGTAGACAATTGGCATAGTTCACATACAGGTAAAGAAAAGGGTAAAGATTTAAGAAACTTATATAGATTGTAGGAGAATAAATTGTATCTTTAAGGAGAAGAGGTGTTTCTTGAGGTAGATACAGCCTTTTGAAAAGCTAGATATAATTATTATTATATTATAGAAACAGTTTGTCAACAAAATAATACTTTCTTTATAAGAAAATCAAATCTTTATTGTCACTTATTAAGCTCCTTTTCATCTTTAATTTTTCTCTCTGTACAAAAGCCTATGTCTGCTTTTGGCCAGGATGGGCAATTAAAATTGCAAAGAACTGGAAATGGAACTGGGAACTCGAACTGGAGGCTAAGGGTCTATCTATCTTCCAGGCTCTACTATCGCTGACTTGGCTTCAGCTTCAGCTTCGGCTTTAGCCTCGGCTTTGGGTTGGGTGTTGTGTGCGTCAATTTGCCAGGAGATCGGCGATGTCAAGTCGCACAGCTTCGATTGACGTCAAACTCTGATAGAGAATCGTAATCGACATCGAGAAATGGTACTGGGTACTCAGATGATGCCTCCTCCGGAGGGGGCCTGTGCCTGCTGTGGGCTGATATGAACTCATCATCAGTCCATCATTCATGAGTGCAATCGATTGCACAGTCACATCTGTAATATATACATATTATGTATATATTTCAGTATCTGATATTACGCTGAGGCACAAACTGAAAGCCGATCGCCGGAGTAACTGGAGCTGCTTACTTTTGACACATTTTTGGTGTATATTTTGTATACAAAATGCTGACTTTGGCAAGAGTGAGTAATAGACGTTTTATAAGTGGAATAGAATGTAGTGGTATAAAATGTTGAAAGAACTTAAAAATATTAACTCATTATGAAGAGAAAATATTTAGAAATATTTAACCACTAATTAAGCTTCAAATTTCAAAGAATTACAAATATTTACCCACTATGAAGAGTAATATTATCCATAAATCTTTGACTTTCTAAGATCAATAAGTTTCTTCAAATAATTGATTAATGGTTTATTTTAAATTGCTAAATTTGCACTAAAATATGTTCCTGGAAATACTTATAATTCACTCTAGTAACCCTGACTCTTTATTTTATTTATTTATGTTGTTTTGGCCACCCAAATACAGAGTTTTTTTTAGGAGATCATTGCGGCCGTCGGCAAACTCACCTTGATTTTTTTGGTTTATTTATTTGTGAGTGGGAATTATCCAAGCATTATCCAATTTGCGGCAGCCACTATATCTTATATATCTTTTAAACTTTTTTTAAGCTGTGTTTCTCCGTGTAAACTCTAATGGCTAATATTAAAATATCACACTTCTTTTTTGCTTTGTTTTGTTTTGTTTTGACGTATTTTTTTTGTGAGGGTTAGGCTGCGCTTGCGTGTGTGCTGCGTGCTTAATTGATATAAATAGGCTTAATTTGTGGTATTACTTTTATGGTAAGACACTTGAATGGCAACGCACTTTTTTTACACTTGCATTTATTTCGCATTTGTAATTTATATATATATTTTGCTGTTTGGCGGCAAGTTTACATTTTCCTTTTTGTTTTGTTTTGTTTGGTTTAGAGAGCGTTTAAATGTGGATTATTGTTTCACGCGCGATCAGTGGGCCGCATTTTGTGGCATGTTTCTCGGCTCGCGGTCTCGTCGCGTCAACGTGCGAATAACAAATAACGAAAACGAACGAAACGAAACGAACGAAACGGATTTCCCAAAGCCAACGGCGGTTTTTCCGACGCAGCGTCGTCGTCGGCAGCGCTTCGGGTGCTGGCGGCAGCAGCAACACACACACACACACAGAGACGACCAACCACCGCGGAGGTGGAGCGGGCAGAGAGAGAGTGGAGAGAGCGGAGAGCGAAAGGCACTCGGCACACGCACCGAAGCTTTGCGAAGAATTAAAGAACTGAAAGACGCGTCTTCGTGGTCGGCGGAAGAAATGCTTTTTTTGCGGCAGCGCGTGCGGAACGTTAGTGAACCTGAACCGACACTGCCCAGCAAGATACAGATACTGACTTCTGAGTAGAATCCACGGCGGTGCCGCTGCTGCTGCTGCGGCGGCAGCGGATACACCAATACCAGCAAACATCGGGCCACACCAACACCGACGCAGGCGGACCTTGCGTTCGATGTGTGCGTGCACCAGTCTGGGCCTCTCATTCGCCGGATAAAGTTCAGAGAGAGTGCGAGCTGCTGTGGAGAGGGACAGTGAGAGAACGAGCGAGGCAGAAAGAGCAGCACGTGCAAAAGCCTTTTATTTATTTTTTTTTTACTCTCTCTGGTGTTGTTGTTGCTGCTGCTGCAGCTGTGGGAGCTTAACACCCACTCCAGCTCCAGTATCTCTCTCCCTTGCTCCCTCTCTCTCTCTGTGTAGTTGTTGTTTATGGCTGCGTGGGTTTCTAATTGCTCAAAACTCTCTATGCCAATGAAAAGCACTCGGGCTGCATTTTCAGCTTTTTTGGTGTTGCTTTGCTCGCTGGCTTGCTCCGCCGCCGGCTGGGCTCCGAAGAAATAGGCACCTCCCACTTCACGGGCTCACACGGATTTACGGACTTGCAGATTCACACGACGGCGTTATATAATCGTGACTTTGGGGCAGATGAACCTCTTCAAATTGGTGGATTCGAAGGGGTATCTTTGTTAATGTCTTTGGAGAGGTGGGGCTTATTAAATCCTTGCGGTTGCCTTTCAATTTAGTCGCTTTTTGGGTCACTGAACCAAGTTCCTTAACTTTTATATATTGACTTATCAGAGATTGTTATAATATGCCTTTATTCATTGAAGAAACTTTTAATTATGCTTGGAACATTCAAAAGAAAAACTTAATTTTTGTCTTAAGTCCAGAACTATAAACAATTTTAATTAAAAAAGTATTATTTATATATTTCAGAATTCAATTTGTTAAGGTTAAAGCTTTTGTATGAATCAGAGTATTACGAGTCTTAACTCCGCTTTACGATAATTCTTCAGTTATTGTAGCCATAAATTATACAAATTAATAAGTGAACACTATAAATTGAGAAAAAATATAAATCAAAAGAAAGGAAATTACCAGATAAGTAGTATAAAAACTAATGAGATACATTACCTCATAAAATTATGAATATATTGTAAATATAAATATATAAATATTTCCGTCGATTGAAGCCTCAGAAAGTTTAAAAAATTCAACAATATTTGCTAATTAAAAGGAAAATTAAAAATTAATTCTTATGAAAGATAATAAAATACCTAATAAATGTTAGTCTTTAATCAAATAACTATAAAGTAATCTGGAAATAATCTACATGCTGAAGAAACTGTTACAGATTTTTTTTACAAAGTTTTACCTCTCGATACACACAGAAATCATAGGATTTAAGTACTACAGCACTTTTAAATTTAAGCTAAAATTCTCACAAGCTAAAGTTTCCTTAATCTAAACTATACTTCCATTAGATAATATAAAAAATAAACAAAAGTTAAATTAATTTATTTTAATCATCTATCTTTATATTTACACCAGCTTAAAATAATATTTCTAAGCAAATATGTATCTAGCTAAAAATTACAAGAAAATTATTAAGTTTTATGTTTGACTTACAAAATGCCAAAGTATCTTTAGGATTGTCTTGTTATATTTAATTTATAGAGATTACCTAAAATAAACAAATATAAATTTTCCAAGTATCTTTAACATGCAATTATTGCTTCATTCATTTATTTTCCTCAGAAAACAAAACTGAAACATAAGAAAATCACAGTCCACTTTCAGTACGGATAAAATCGCCGGATAAAATCCGAAATGGCTCTCTCACACCTACACCTCACACAGATACACGCTCTCTGTGGCTCTCCCTATCTCTGCGCTCTCGTGAGAAATGCCGGCAAAACAATCTCATGGATATGAACTTGAAATGCCGATGCAGGCCCAGAGAGAGAGAGCGCCCTAACCGTGTGTGTGTGTGAGACTGCGGCGCAGCTGCCGCTGCGGCTGTGTGTGTCCAGGTGAGTGTGAGTGTGTTTACAAAACAAAAACCGAATTGAGAAAAAAACAAAAAAAGGTAAAGGCAAAAGCATGCCAAGCAGCAGCAGCAGCGCCGCAACAACTACAATTTGTGAATGAACGAATAGTAGCACACGCACACACAGCCATCACTCACACACACGCTCTGAGATACTCAGTGGTGTGCGTGTATTGTGGGCAGGGAAAATAAACGAGACGCGAAACGCGTTTACGCGATTCGTACAAAAATTCGTGGGTTCGCTTCGAGAGCAACAGCGTGTAGGTGTGCATGCAGATACAGCTATATAGCTCAATAGGTGTGTGTGTGTGTGCCTGTGTGTGTGTGTGTGGGATAAGCAACAACAATGAGTTATTGAAATGAGACGGCGACAAAAAGCGAAAAGCAAACCAAAATGGTGTAGGTTAAAAAGTGATCAACGATCGGCTATCCGTGAGATATATATCGATGCGATATATACTGGCTTGTATGGGTAAAATCGGGGGTGGGGTGTCTACACACACACGCAGCCAACACACAATTCGCCTATTTGTTGATTTGCTGATTTCTTGATTTGTTGATATAGTCGTTCGAGTTGGCGACATATTTCCAGCTGCCTACTGTTTATCAATAAATACTGGGTAAAATTGGGACCACGGGGCGTATGCTTTTTGTACTAAAAATTAAAATTCATTACAATTTATTTATGGAATTATTTAGATATTTACTGATTATTTTGCATGGAATATAACTTCTTGTTGTCACATTTATCTTAGTTATATTATATATTTGGAACTATTACAGTTTATGGCTTTTGTAAAAACACCAACAAGATGATATAAGGCTACTTATGCATCCCCATTTAAAGATCTATTTTGTAGGAATAATATATATCTTTACTGTCACACTGGAAATCGGACATAATTATTTCATTTCAAAAAGCGTTTTATACATAAGAACGCTTATAAAACACAGCCCTAGTACATCGACGTCTACCTTTTCTGCTTACTTTTTTCTAAATAAATTCTGAATTGTGAAATATCTACTTAAAAATACATTTTGTATATATAAAGCCCACAAAAAAATCCTCCGCTCATAATATTAAAAGTCCTACTAATGTATTAATGATTATTTATGTTTAATACGTTTACAATTTACAAATTTTGTTATAGTACAAGATTTATCTTCCCATATCTAATGGGTTAACGCCATATCCAATATTAATAATTTAATTCCCATTTAAAATGAGTTCTGGTAACTGACGGGTATATATAATTCGAACACTTCTTCGTCTTATTGTGTGCCTTAGCCTGAGCCATGAGTGCCCGCTAAGTACATTTCAGTGTCGCTGAGACCTACGCCCGAAATTGAGATGAAATGAAATTAATATCAATACAAAATCGTACCCCGCAGACCGGACGGCAATCAAGGTAAAAGTTGTCGCCTTTATTTCAATGCTGCGATTTCGAGTGCAGCTGCAGCAAGGGAATGTGTCGCTGCGAGATTCCTTAGCATCGCATATTGCCTTTTGTGCTGGAAATCTTCCCACGGTTTGGCCCAGTCATCATCATCATCAGTCCACGACTTTAGCAAAATTCTCGCCCTCTCAGGAACTCGGTCTTGGGCCAAGGCCTGCCTCCTTATTGTTATCCTCGCGGCCACCCCAGCACCGCCGCCACCACCGCCGACCCAGCACCAAGCCAGCAGCAACCCACCACCAACCCACCCGATTTCAACCCACCACCACTACCACCTCCGACGATCCCGGGATTCCTCCATATATCCCTGGTTCCCGATCTCGGATCCCGTTGCGCAACCCCCGTAAGGATTTTTGTTTCTTTTGGCGGGAAAAACTACGACGAACGTCTTCGCGGCACAAAAGGCAAGATCTTGTTCAGAGATTTTGTGGCCTGCGGCACCAAATCCAAGCAGCAGGAACGCAAAGAACCACCCCTAGGGGCGGCAGCTTTCAATAGACTCCTGCTGCTCCTTTTTGCTTAGTCAGTCTTTTTACGGGCTTTAATGAGGCACAGATCGCAATGGGAGGGCGATCGGGGACACAGGGGGAAAAGTTTGGATCAAGGAAATTTAATTATTAAGCTTTAAAGCCAAACCTAAGTTTCTGTATATATTAGAAATCTTGTTAAATTAATTTTTATTAATTTTATTTGTGAATCAATTCAATAGATTTTTCTTACATATTTAAAGAACTCATGTTTCAATTTTACTTACAGAAATTAAAACCGTTATCCTTAGTATTTCATTAACTAAAGTATAAGTAAAATTTTTTGTATTTTTTTTTTTTTGCTCTGTAAAACTCGCAATGCCTTGCCGTCTTTGACTTTCCCATTCATTAGAAGCGCCGCAACACAATTTTCAATTAAGCACGCAAAAACGCCAACATCTCTGGCAGATCGAGCAATGCCAGCCGCAATTTGCATTTGCAACTGCAACTGGGAGTTCGCTGCAACATAATAGTGCCAGCAGCAGCAACAACAGCTGGCGGCGCAATAACCATAAAAGTGGATGACATCCCCAGCACCCTGAGGTGGAGATCAGAGGGGAGATTTGGCCAAGAGACTAGATCTTTATGCTGGGCGTCATTCTGGGGGTCAGGTGGAGAGAGATGTCGCCGTCTGTGAAGCGCCAATTAAAAAAATCTAATTTGCATGCTAGTGTCGAGTCTCTCACCTCTCTGAGATTCCCACGGATAAGCCAGGCTCTGGAGAGATTCAGATACAAGACGGGAGACTCATGATTTAAAACCAACAGCTGGCAGGATTTTTAATCAAAAAAATCTGTGCAAAAACGAAAGAAAACAGTTGGGTAAACAGTTTTAATTAATAAAGCACACTTTAAACTACATGAAAAATATTAAACAGAGATAATTTATAGACTGACTAAATAATATATATGATTTATTAATATAAGATTTTGAAAGAATATCTAATGCTTTACAAAATCAATTTTAAATATTCCCCTCGAAAGGCATACTTCATTAATTATGTTTCTGAAGTAAAAACTAACGTAAATCTTTTCAGCTTAAATATATTCACCTGTTTATTGATTTTATTGTTTTAAGGCAAAGGGAATCCCCTGCTCTGTGTCCCCGCAATGTCTTAAGCTTTCTGGGAAACTTTCTTTGGCTCACATGGCGTGATTGATGGGGCCCACTGATGATGGCAAATTAAACTCAATCAAACGATTACCGATTCAATGCTTGATTTACTATTTATAGAAGCTTCATTAGTGCCCAGGAATTCAAAAAGATCGATGGCAGAAGTATGCTCGAAATCGTTTTGAAATTTTCACCAACTTCCGCAGAAGCTATAACTCTTTTGTAAGATCCCTCGCCACCAGCATGTTTACCTATCTATCATAACCCGTCGCGCCAGGCAATTAAGCTCTTCTTGCTGCTCATTTTTTCTAAAGTCTTCTAAGTTTTTTTGGCACAACTTTTGAGATCTTATCACGGCACTTTGCACTTCCTCCAACACACACGAGCCTGAGATACTATGGTTGTATCTATTTTTTGGGTTTTTGTTTGCCTTTTTGTTGGGTTTTTTGTAATTTTTTTTTTTTAATTCTGCTACCAACATGAGCTTGAATCACGCGCACGCCCCGAAATCTTGGACAAGATCTCGGCGGGAAGACAAATTTCGTATGATTTACCTACAGCGTTGAGATGATTTAACCTTTACTTGGCCGGCGAGCTTAGGGGGAGTTGCGGGTGCGACGTCATTTCATTCACAAAAAGTGTTGTCTTAATGAAAATCTCGGCAGTGGAAGTGGGAAGGTCGCCTGGAGATTCGTCTTTAAAAAAAAGCACAAAAGTTTAATGACATGCCTCGAGGGGCGTAGACAGAAGCCAATGTTTTGTTCTTTAAACACACGCATCGACATCGCCGGACCTGAGTTAGTTTAATTGATTTTGTTGTTAGTTAGGCTGGCACCGATAAATGTTTAGTGTAGTCATTAAATCCAAGTGATTCCACTTCCAGCAGTGTTGTGGCCTTTTTCCTCTGCTGAAAAGTAGAGTTGTTACACGCAAAAAAAATTAAATCAAAGTGTGTGAATCATCAGGAAATTTAATGAAAATAATTCGATGTTTAAAGAAGTTTCCAGATAATTAATTTTTTTTTATGAAAAAATATTTTTTAATTTATTACTCCGGAACGATGTTTTTCTTTTTATTTTTAAGGGGTTTGTTCTATCAGCTGGCCCAAGAAAGGCGGGAATATTTAATGAAAAAAATCCCTTTATGACCTTTATTTAAATTAGCGTTTCCTTTTGCCCTTTCTTATTTACATTTTATTAAGGGTTAAATCTTAAAGTCACTTTCACAGCTAAAGTAATATCATAGATTTCTAAATATACCGTGTGAACAATTAATATTCCAATAAAATAAAGAACTTCTTGAATTAAATTTTAAGAAAATATCCTTTAGAAAAATGATTTTTCTTTGCATTTTTCTTGAACAAAATTTCTATAATATGTTTAAAGTTAACACTTTACTGACGACATTTTCAAATCAAATATAAATATAAAATCTTATAAGCAGCTTTATTTTATTTTACAATCCTTGTTAAAATTTTAAACAATTTTTCTGCCCCGTGTAAGTGTTCCAAGTTTTTCCGAACGTTGCAGCATTTTCTCACGTCGCTTAAATGGCTTAATAACCCAATCCGAATGCAACATTTTGTGGCCGAGCTTTAAGTTGTTGGTAATCGCTGGACTCCCCACCTGCCTTACGGAGGGGTAGGTAGTAACCCGCTTCCGGTCTGCGGTCCTCCTCTCATCAATGAATGGGCCAAGTGAATGAATGAGTGAATGGGGCTATCGTGTGGTTTGTGTGTTAGAAATGCCATAAAAAATGCAACAGCGGCATAAAATTGATTTGATTACCAAGAAGATGAAGCCAGAAGCTGGATGAGGCTAAGGATGAGGATGAGGAGATGCGAGATGCGAGATTCGAGAGCAGCCTACACCCGCCTGAGAGTCTAACTGATTTTGCCCATGGCCGGGGCAGGTTGTTGCAGATCGTAAAACCTCCAGACTCTGGACTCCGTTCTCCGATCTCCGATCAGTCCCAAGTTCCAGATGTAGGCCGAACCACTTTGATGAGCTGGATGGGTTGGAGTGGCTTCCTCAGATCGAGATAGAGCCGGGGACAGAGTCAGTCAGCGAAAGAGACGGGGTCTCGGCACATTTAGAGATTAACTGGTTTTATTGCTCGATTGGCTATAATATCTTTTATTTACGAGTCTCGGGCTAATTTGAATTTTCAACGTTTTCTTTTTGGGCTCTCGCCTTTTGGCGCGCTCTCTTATTTCTATGGTTTCCCACACTTTTACAGGTGAATGGAGTGGCGCGGTCGGAAAGGTATTTGTGTTTGTGAAAGATTTTTGATCGCATGATTGTTATATTTTATTGATCAGCTTTATATACATCTACTTATGTGTATATATTTTTTGAAACGCTTCAGTTTTCGGGGCCGTCGTGTGTGTCTCTCGTTTTTTTTTTCTTCGCTTCATGTATGTTAATCGTTTATGCGTCTAAGCTCATTTCTCCACCGGAGCTGAGCATTTAATAGTTTAATTTTTATTTGAATGAACAGTTAATTTTATGCCAAGTAGCCAGAGATTTTTTTCCTCCCCTCCGTTACCAGCTTCTTGTGGGAGTTTTTTTTTAAAGCGTGTGTAATCCTCCGTTTGGTCTTTATTTTGGATCCCAGAAAATAAACATAATTTATGCTGAGAGCTGCCAATCGAACGACTTAGGCAGCGAACTTGAGTTGAAAATCGAAAGACTTAAGCAGCGAACGTGAATTGAAGTTTATGGCCCAATAATGATGATGTATCAGTGTTTATGCCGAGATTAAGATAGTCCCAAGATAGTGGCCAAATAGAAACAGAAGGGAATGGTGAGATATATTCCAGCTGAACCTTCTATTTTTCTGATACAATGGAAATTAGTTCCGCTCACTCACAAAGCTCGTCAAATGGGAAGTCCCTAGGCAGCTGCCAAGCTTTTTTTTTGTCTTGTATCTTTCGTTGATTCCCAAACTGCGCAGCAACTGGAAAGTAACCGAAAAAGATTGTAAAAGTGCTCATTAGGCAGACGCAGCTGCGTATGCTTACTATACCTTCCCTCCTCCTGCGAGTTTTTTGTGTCCTTTTTTGAGGAGTTAAAATCCCTAGAGGACTGTCAAGAGGCAGGAAGAGATACTCGCCTGAAAAATGGGTGGTATGGGGTGGCCTCTTTCATTGTCCTGACAGTGGCAGTGAAAGAAGCAGCCAGTCCCGCCTCATGGGGTGGTGGCGTTGGCGAGGCCCCTTTAGTCCTTGGAACGGGATCTTTGAGTGCGCAATAAGCGATTTCCTTGAAGGGTGGTGGTGGTGGTGGTGGGTCGAATAAATCTTGGCACACCGTTTCCAGCTCACAACTCGTTTTCCCTAAATGGACAGCTGCCGGCTTGGCTGCCTTTTCTGCCAACAAGATGATCCTCCGTATGCCAGGCTTTCAGCCGTGACAGATTGATAAATATTCCCTAGATTTCCACAAGATGGGCATTTTTCCACCCGCCATAACTGATGATGATACAGAGAGGGAAATATAATAAAGCGAAGCCGTTAAAAATAATACAAACAATTTTAATTATTAAAAGAAATGTTATGGAAGTGGTAATAGAGTTGTGTGAAATTATAATAATAAATACTGTAAGTACAAATTGAAAAATCTTGTAAATAATGTTGTAACCTTTAAGTTTCTAATAGATTTCTTAATAAAAATGTTTTACCAACCTCTAGCCATGTTTACTAATTAAGAATTTGTTCCATTTCCTTACATTTCAATTACAATTTAATGGAAATCAAGGCAATCATAAACAGACATTCTAATAACTTTGGCGAGCGACTTTTTTCACTGTGCCCCCAAATCGCCTGGCGTATATATTTATGTCATTAAATTTAAGCATTTTCGTTTAGGCCATTCAGCTGGCCAACCTGTGATTAAGTTGGGCCCTGACTCGGCTCACTGTCTGTCTTTCCCGCCCTCTCTCTCTCTCTCTCTCTCTCTCGCTCTCTGGGCCAATTGCATGTCCCGGCTAATAGTTGCAAGCTCCGCCACAAGAAATTCATATGAAATTATAAACGTTTTAGTTTTATTGTGCGTTGCCAGTCGGACTTGGACTCGGACACGGGCTCCGAGTTGAGTTGGTGGCGGTGGCGGTGGCGGAGGCCCCATAGCAGTGATAAATGTTTCCTACGCCGAGGTATTTCACCCGCGGCATTAACAGCGGCTGGAAGAAATCATACAAATGCAAATTTAATTGTAGTTCGCCGCATCCCAGTGGCAGACCCACAAAACGCACAAATATCTCTCGGCGACCGATGTTTTCTTTTGCTGCAAATGAATGCTTTCAGCGTGGCACGCAATTTAAGTGGGCGGGGGCCCCAAAGGCATGCTCCAAAGTCCAGGATCCTTTTCACAGAGACACGGAATATGTGCCAGAAAAACCCAAATGCGAATGCGAATGCGCGAATTCATTTGAATTTCTTTAAATGTTTCTGTCTCTGATTTGGCTAACGGTTGTTCAGTTGTTGGCTCAGACGGAGACCTCTAAATCAACTTGTTGCAGCAGCTCCACCTTCGGGTCCTTTTACCTTTCTCTTAATGCTTTTTTAACGTCTGGCGGTGGCTCATTTATTTATCTTTTTTATTAATATTAACAGGAGTGTATGGTTATTTATGAGGTATTAATTTTTTTATTAAACTAAGCTAGCTAAAGAAATCATGTGTGCATTTATATTCTATTTGATTCTGGTATAATTCTCTCTTTTTATGCTTCATTTACAGCGCAATAAAGTATGAAAAATGGTTATTCAATTTGCCTAGAGAGGCAGATATAGATATACTCCTAGAAAAAATTAACGAAAGATTAATTGTAGTTCAAACAATTATCCAAATATTTATCCTTAAAATGAGTTTAATACTAAAATTGATTTTTACTAGGCACAATAAGTAAAATGCAACTCTTTTGCTTAATTAAACATAAAAAGATGTTGTGTAAACAAATATTCAAACTAAATTCAAAAAGAAGTTTAAGAAACTCTTATAATATTCAACAAATTACTGATCGTTAAATAATAATTGTTTATTAGGAATATAGACCAAAAAGTACCTTGGGTACCCTGGCGTTTCCCTGGCGTCTCACACATGTCACACTTTTTCCTCAAAACATAAAAACACTTGATCCTCTGTTCTCTTTTCTAATTGCATTTAGAATTAAAACCGAATTTTCCAGTACCCTTCACAGCTGTTTTGCCACAATTCTGACACCTTTTCCGCTCTAACCGCAATGCGATCAGATGCGATCCATTCGTCCTTACCAGCTTCCTTTTTTTGGCCTCGTGCCCTGTACATTTGAGTTTTTCCGTGTCAGCTGTTCTCTCTCAGATTTTCCCTGCCTCGACTTCTGTTCCGGTGGCAGCAGCGTCTTTTATATATTTTTATTCTTATTATTTTCCTCATCCAGCAACTCTGACTGCGCGCCAACGACTTCTTAAGATCAGCCCTCTATGCCTGATCCCACCAACAGCTGTCCTGCAGCGCTCCTGCTGCTCAAACAAAGGCCAGGATTTCGTTTTGTTTTGTCGGGAGAAGAGGTCAATAATCTTGGAGCGAATGGGGTGGCTGCAGATTGGCACAAACTCGGTGGTGGGGGAAGAAATTCCAGGCATAATATTTGCTAAAGTTATTTTCAAGATTGGGTTAGAGCTGTAGCTTCTTTTGAGGGTTAAGAGAAATAATAGTTAACTGTGAAATGTATTTAATTAATTCATTTTAATAGAGTATAATTTATTTTTCATAGGATTTTTACTCTGCAATGAAACCTTATGTTTCAATTATTTCAAAAGTAACCCCCTCAAATGTTGTTAATAAAACTAATATTTCCACAGAATACAAATGTCTCAGGGTCACCAAAGAATAATTCAAATAATTTAAAAATTAACCATTAAAATGCTAATAATATGTCTTTTATTACTAGAAATCTTTATTCAATTTAAAACTCAGCTTAGAAATACTTCCTGATCCAAAAATTCCCCTATAGTAACTCCCTCTTCTCGCTGTAATGCTAAAATCTTCTATATGCTCTTAAATTTCTTTTGTTAAGTATCCAAGATTGTGTCTAGCAATTCGCCGATTAAATCGGGGTCGCCTCCTTCCGCATATCTTACCATGATGTCATTAGCGCGGCATACAAATATGCAACATTGAGCCCCGGGTTCAAGGATGTGATGCGGGTGATGATTCCCCGCCTCCTGTCCCGAGGAAATCTTGAAAAATCAGAGACAAAGTGTGCATTAGGTAGCCGAAGGGAGCTGCAAGAAAGGTAGGAAATTAGATGTTATTGTACAAGCGAGACACACCGGGCCGTGGATAATAACAATAATAATGATGAGCACGGAGAGGAGAGGAGAGGAGAGAAGGGCAGCAGCTCGCGCCAAGGGAAGAGGAAGGAACAGCTGATGTGGCAGATGAACTCCCCGCGTTCGGGACTCCGAGTTCCTTGGAGGGATCATCTGACAGTGGATTCAGGTGCGGGGGTGTTTTCTCCTCGGCTTACCAGCTCCCGTTCCTGCTGTCTCTCTGATTTCTTTCTTTTTTCTTTCTGAACAGCACGTGGCTGCGTTTGGCGCCCTTTTTTTGTGGTGTTTTGGCTGACAAATTATTCATCTGAAAGAGTTGAACGCTGAAAGCAGAGATTGATCGGGTATCGGAGGAGGTATCGGGTGTCGATACTTTGTCGCTCCCACACCGGAAGTGGAACCTCATTTTTTATGGGGCTTCGCAGGAGGGAAACCCGTCGCAATCTGCATGCTAAAGCCATGCAACTTGCAACATTATTGGCAACATGATCGGATGGAATCGGATGCAAGAGCTGCGGCAGCAGGAGGCGGACTGTCAGATTGGCAGCTATATTGAGCCAGGCCCAAAGACGGTTATAATTGGCCCAAGGCAGCAACAATTTATCAACGCCGATTGCCATTTGTGTTGACAACTAACATATAGTGGACACACTCGCCGCCGGACAGTGGATCAGGAAAGGAATGGGTACTCCATTCAGCTCTGGTCTATGGTCTCTGGTCTCTGGTCTCTGGTCTCCGGTATTGGGTCCCCAAGATCTAAAGTTGGCATGAAGCGTGTTGATTTCGCACTTTACAGCTTGTAAAACCAGCAAAAGGCAGCCAAACAGCCAGCAGCACCACCGCATCAGCGCTATGAAATTATTTATTTAATAATCGACAGCGAGTCATGAAAATGGTCAGCAATTGTCGTTAGTTGCAGCCGCTAATTGTGCACGAAAAGCAGCAGTGAGTGCACTTGAAGAAATATTGGGTTGGAATGGAAAGAGTTTGGAGTAAAAGTAGTAAAAAAAATAGTAAGGTATGTGGATGGGAGAATTTTCGGCTTGATAATTTAATATAAGAGGAATTTCATTCTTAGAGTACTCCTATAATTTAATTTTCTTAGAAATCAAACGAATCTAGAAAGTATATACTTTTGGGAGTCTTCCCATAATTTAATTTCATTCAAATCTCATTGAAATTAAATTAGTAAAAGACTCTAAAAAATATATACTTCCTATATTCATGTATTATTTATTAAATATGCTTTTAGGTTTAAAATTATTTATTTATTTCGTTAGATACTATTTTGGGTAGCATATGTTTTTTGTTATCATATAAAATATATGAAAATATGTTATCTATATTAAATTATACAAAGAATTATTAGTTATAAGGTAACAGAAATATAAATGGGTGGAGTATATGGTACAAATATTATTAAAAGCCCATGGTTATATATTTAAATAAAGATAAATAAGACAAAGGTAATACACGTAAAACTTTCTTGTTAATCTCTTAATTTAAGAAATTTTATATTATGGACTCAATTTGTTATCCGTTTCACTTGTTTTTGTTTTACATATTTTTTTCAGTACCATTTTGGGCACCACTTTATTTGCAAATATACATATTTTTCGGTTATTAAACTTAATGACTTTGATAATTTAGCTTACCAAATCTTAACCACTACTGTTGGCCAATTAAATCCAACATTATTTTGTGTGTAGCCTCAGCAGTAAGTAGGAGCTGCAGCATCACACAGAATTTATTACGTTTCAATTATGTATATGGGCAAATGTTGGCACAGCCAATTGGCAAGGCATAAATCTCTAAGGAGTCGCTGCTCCTGCCGTCTCTCTCTTTTCCCCTGTATCTCGCCTTTCTCGCTCCCACTAACAACTTGGCCAAGCTGTCAAATTAGCACGCCAGCAAGTTGGCCATTAGCTGCGGCCACTGTTTGCCTTGGTAGCTCTGATCTGGCTAATCAGCTTCCTACTCCTTAAGAGGTGGTTGCTGCAACATGCGGCGCTGTCTTGTCCACATTTGTGGGATATGGCAACACTGATTTATGCCAAGGAGTCTAATCAGTTCTTATCAGTTTTCCAGTTTCACAGTTTTCCGCTTTCTTCCTAGCTGGATTACCCGGAGTCCTTCCTCATTCTCCCCGTATTAAGAGTAGTCCAGTCTGGCCTAGAACTCACTTTCCAATTGGTTTTCCTGGGACTCTAAATTCTGGCCTAGAACTCACTTTCCACTGGGTTTTCCTGGGACTCTAAATTAAGATGAACAAATGGAGGGTTGCCTTACTCCCGGCTCTGGAGCTGCGTAATTCATATTCCCCCCGGGCGGCAGGAGCTGGAGTGGCAACTTTGCAATGTGTGTGGTCCTCTCTAGGCTGACTTGCTCCTGGGATGCTGTTTGTCGTTGTCCGTGCATAAATCGTGTGAAATATCGCATTTCGCGCATTTTCGCTTCGTGTTAACGAGTGTCACATACGCACACATGAAAACAATCGCCAGCAACAAGCATTTATTTGTCTTTTCTAGAGGAGAACCCAGGCGGAGGAGAATGTGTCTGTGGCAGCGGCAGTTGTCCAAGGCAGTTGCTACTTGGGCAAGTTGCTGTTGTGCCTGGGTTTTGCCCTGGGCATTTGCATATTGACAGCGCTGTGTGATAATGCTGTTGACATTGATATAGCTTCAAAAGTCTGGGGCCAGCAGACTATGGTTGCTGTTGCT